>CM056059.1:145006368-145060602 GCA_029574335.1 Rana kukunoris | reverse complement strand
GCAATGTTGATGGTGAACAGATCAAAACACTGACAGAATCCATGGATGGCAGGCTGCATGAGTGTCCTTGCAAAGAAAGGTGGCTATATCGGTCACTGATTTGTTTTTGTTTTGTTTTTGAATGTCAGAAATGTATATTGTGTGAATGTTGAGATGTTATATTGGTTTCACTGGTTAAAAATAAATAATTGAAATGGGTATATATTTGTTTTTTGTTAAGTTGCCTAATAATTATGCACAGTAATAGTCACCTGCACACACAGATATCCCCCTAAAAATAGCTAAAACTAAAAAACAAACTAAAAACTACTTCCAAAAATATTCAGCTTTGATATTAATGAGTTTTTTGGGTTCATTGAGAACATGGTTGTTGTTCCAATAATAAAATTAATCCTCAAAAATACAACTTGCCTAATAATTCTGCACTCCCTGTATATATATAAAATTGTTTTTATTAACCACTTAAGACCCGGACCAAAATGCAGGTAAAGGACCAGGCCCTTTTACGATTCGGCACTGCGTCGCTTTAAAACTGACAATTGTTGCGACGTGGCTCCCAAACAAAATTTGCGTCCTTTTATTCCTACTATTTTTTTGCGCTATATACAAAAATAGAGTGACATTTTTGAAAAAAAATCAATGTTTTTTTACTTTGTTATAAAAAAATTTTAGTCAAACGATTAGGCCAAAATTTATTTAGCCACATGTCTTTAGTAAAAAAAAATCGCAATAAAAAAAAAATAGCTACCTAGCGAGAACAGCGACACTAATCCAGCGATCAGGAAAAATGATTGCCTAGTGACGCTGGCAATAGGGAGTGAAAGGGTTAACTAGGGCGGTGATCAAGGGGTTTAAAACTTTATTAGGGGGGGTACAGGGGCTACCCTGGACCTATTAGGGGGGGGTACAGGGGCTACCCTGGACCTAACACTAACTGCCTGTCACACTGACAGTGATCATACATATATGATCACTGCATTCAGTGACACTCTGACAGGGGGGGGTGATCGCAAAGGGGTTAAGTGTGCTGCGTGTACTGGTGTCAGTGTAGTGTTGTGCAGACTTACTATGTGATGTGATCTCTCCTCAGCCGGCAGTTGAGAAAAATGCAGGAGAGCAGAGATCGCATCACTTCCCCCTTCCTGTGTATACACAGGAGGAGGAAATGACACACAGGCGAGCATAGCGCGCATTGGCTGGGAGCGATTCGAAGGGGGCGGACAAAAACGAAATGCCGCCCCCTCAGCACGGATCGCTCCTACAGCCACCGGGCCCGCCGTATGTACCCGGGGGGTCCCGATCAGCCCCCGACCCATGTCAAGGCAGCAACGTACAGGTACGTTGATGTGCCATTCTGCGACGTAAATGTACATGCGGCGGTCCTTAAGGTGTTATAAAAAAGTAGTAAAGTCATATATATATATGAAAAATCCTTAATTTTATAAATATATATATTATAATATATATATATATATATATATATATATATATATTTATATATATTATATATATATATATATTATATATATATATATATATATATATTTATATATTATATATATAAAATTTATTAAAGGGCCCACCCTTTTTTTTTTGTAAGGGGCCCAGATACCAGGGCCCAGGGACAACCCCCCAATTGTGGCACACCCCCGCTTCTCATTTGAGGCGGCAGCACCCCCCCTTCTCTGCTCCAGGGGGCCATGCCTGAAGCTGTGTAAGGGGCACCATAATTCCAGATTGAGCTTCAGTTAGGAGAGGAGTCGGTACACCTGTGCCCTCCTCCAATCTCCTGGCTCTTGCTGTCTGTGTGGAAGCAGCGGTCTCTCTGCAGAGGATCACCTACTTGTTTTTACCGCCCCCCCCCCTTTCCCTGGCTGTGAGTGTGAAAAAGGAGCTAGATGTGTACAGAGGGCTTTGGTTGGTTGTTTGTTCCCTGGATTGGAATGTCCTCGGCAGTTCGGGAACCGGTTTGGCTCATTGTGTATCTGACAGTTTTATGACACTTCTGTTTGTAGTAAATAGAAGAGGCCTGAAGACTGAGCCGGATTATTCCACCGCCATCCCTGCCGGCTATGGGCCTGATCACGATGGCAACGATCGTCCCTTTACATGATCAGGCAATTGAAATGCTTCTGTCTTTACGGTCTTGTAGTATCCAATGGGAAGTTCATGCAGTGCAGGAGGCTGGAATTAAAGAGGACCTGTCGGCAACCAAAAAGGAAGGGAGGATTAAGAGGGGGAGGGGAAAGAAAAGGGGTAGGGAGAGATGGGGGGGAAGAAAAAAGTAAAGCAGATTGACACAGTAGGAAAGCAATCACATTTGCCACATCCGTATACGGTAGAGGAAAAACAATTACTAAGGATAGAAATTGATGGTCGGACTTTGAGGCAGATTGGAAGTAGATTAAAAAATATATTATTTTTTGTTATGTCATGTATGGCTTTATGATGGATACAGCGATATAGAGAGTGAGTCTATTTCTGTGATTGACTCACTCGCTGGCTGTATCCATTGTGAAGTCATACATGACACAACAAAATAATATTTTCATACCATCAAAAAATTCCCTTTGTACCGTCCTGAAGAAGCCCACGGCAAAAACTCGTAGGCGACTTCAAATAATTTTTTCCAGTATTGCTTGTCATTATTATGTAGATAGATAGATAGATTAGATAGATAGATAGATAGATAGATAGATAGATAGATAGATAGATAGATAGATAGATATAGATATATATATAGAGAGATGATATAGATAGTATGTAACAAATTTTTATGTAATTATCCTTGCATCTGTGTTACATTCTACGCTTGTAATAAAATCTCTTTTCATACTATCAAAAATTCCCTTTGTACGGTCCTGAAGAAGCCCCACGGTGAAACGCGGTAGGCGACTTCAAAGGTTTTTTTTCAGTATTGCAGATAGATATAGAAAATTTGTTACATAATACATTTTTTATATATATATTATTCTCACAATTTTCTATGTAATTATCCTTGCATCTGTAACTTTCTATGCTTGGAATAAAATCTCTATTTTTTTTTTTTTATATTTTATCTACTAACGATCTGCCTCAAAGTCGACATCAATTTCTATCCTTAGTAATTGTTTTTCCTCGACCTGTCAGCAACACTGCATGTCCACCTGAAAACATTCCCAATAATGTACAGCAAGAGGATCGTTCTTCAAAATCTCTCACACCTGTTTATAAATAAGCCGTCCCTGAGCTCCACTTGGTGGCATTGCCTGGGCTGAGATGATGTCAGTCTGCTGCAGGCAGGAGGAAGCATTCATTTCCTTAGACTCCCACCATCAGCCTTAGTTCCTGGGTCTGTACACCACTGTGCCCCATTGTGATGTCTCTCTATTTTGTATTATTGACATTTCCAAACAAATAACGAATGTTTCCTTTTTTTCCTCTCTTTCAGTACAATGTCTGGAGAGGATGAATTTCTCGGTAAGTTCTGTGATTTGTATCCAATGTTTTTGGTGCTCAATATCTCATTGAAAAATACACACAAGCCAAGAGAGAACTGTACCCTCCCCCTCCCCCCATATGGCTCCATATTGGGTTTCAAAAATGTCTGAAGAAGGCCTCTTGTGCTGTGTCTTTAGGAAAGCCCATCGTGCTCTGGGAATCCTTTGTCATCGGTGGGTCACCTTATTCCAAGTGTTGGTTACCATAAATGTAAATCTTTTCTCCTTCGTCTTTCTCTTTTTTTTTTTTTTTTTTCTTCTCCCTCGTCCTTTTTGTTGTGTGGTCTCGTCCTTTTTTTTGTGGTCCCTCTCGTCTTTTTGTGTTGTCCCTCGTCCTTGTTGTTGTTCCCTCGTCCTTGTTGTTGTTGTCCCTTTCCTTTTTGTTGTTGTCCCATCGCCTTTTTGTTGTTGTCCCTCGTCCTTTTTGTTGTTGTCCCTCGTCCTTTTTGGTGTTGTCCCTTGTCCTTTTTGTTGTTGTCCCTCGTCCTTTTTGTTGTTGTCCCTCGTCCTTTTTGTTGTTGTCCCTCGTCCTTTTTGTTGTTGTCCCTCGTCCTTTTTGTTGTTGTCCTTCTTCTTCTTTTTTTTTTTTCTCTTTTCCTCTTTTCTCGTCTTTTTTTCTCTCATTGGCTTCTTTTATTGACACGTTCTACTGTTTTTACATGGATTTCCCAGTGATCATGCCAGTCCCTGTGCTTTCGGTAAGGTGTCTGACCACGCCCAAACACAAAGCAAATCTGTTTTGGTGTGGTCAGGGTGCGAATGTACAAATGTTAATCAGACAGGGACGTGTTGTCAACGCACGGTGTGCCCCTAGCTTCATAGTCAGCCAAACGCCCCTCCCCCGCCCAACTAGCCCTGCTCAGCATGGATTGGCTGGATGCTTTCTTTGTAACCACACCCCTGCCATGCAATAAAAGGATATTTTTGGAGCTTTTGCTCATCCCTACAGAACTGATTAATGGCCCCCCGCTCCCGTGATGGCCGTAATATTGAGTCTGAGGTCTTAAAGGCCTCGGTCACATGGGCTGGCAGCCTCTACCGCCCTCTGTAAAGTGGTTGAGGAGGAGATTCTGCCCCCTACTGTTTTCTTTTATATTGTAACTCTACACTGCATCCAGGCCGCATCCCATTGACTTCAGTGGGTGAGTTTGGACAGACAAGTGCTGCCAACTGTCAGACTTGACAAGTTAAACTTTGCGACCTCGTCGTTTTTATACCACCTCCCCCAGCTGCCATGGTTGCTTTAGATGGGCAGTCAGAGGGCCGAAAACATGGCTCAACCTGTGTGTCTTGCTCCCATTTGAAAGAGGTCCTCTATAACTACCAAATGTATTATTTCTATCGGTCCTACAACTTACCAGAGCCCTGACAAAACGCGTCGGCTGCTTTTCATGAACCAATATTTGGGCTGTGGATAAGGGAGGTACCACTGGTCCTCCTGTGCAGGTCCCAAGCCAGCAAGGGGGTCCAGGCAGATGGGGTGAATTGGATGTGGCAGGGGGGGTAATTACTGGAACATTCTCCATGTATGGCGCTCTCTGCAGCAGCTGAAAGCCAGATTCTTCTCTTCTCCCTCCCACTGGCTTTCAGCTGCTGCAGAGAGAGAGAGAGAATATAGGGGCTCATTTCGTAATTGTCCAAGTCTTACAGAGAGTCGTACAGGGGATCAGTTCAGTAATTGCTGCCCCAAAGGGCTGGGACAAGGGGGTGGGCAGCTTCCTGGGCCCTGTGAGATGTGGGGGGGGGGGGGTCAGTAAGAAGATTGTGGGGGGGGTATGTGTTGGAAGGGGAAAATTTGGGGGGGGGATTAAGAGTGCTGATGGTACGCCCAGCAACCAGGAGCCTGGTCTGGATTGTGTTGGATGGGGGGTATGTGAGGAAGATTTGTGTTAGGAGGGAAATTTTAGGGGTAGATCACTTGTGCTAGGGGGGAGAATTATTAATTTTTTTTGGGGGGGGGGCATTTGACCTGGGGGAGGGGGGCAAAAAAAAGCTTTGGTTGGAGTTTTACATTGTTTGGTGTAATTGTGACTTCTTTTTTTCTTGTCTCCCCCCTATAGTTGGCAGACGCCGCTTGCCAGATAAAAGTAAAACGCAGACTGCAAGCAACCCAAGAGACCCTCAGCAACCAGGAGCCTGGTCTGGATCCAACCCCTGGGGTTCCACTCCTGGAGCTCGTCTGCCCAGGCTTCACACCTTATGGACAAGGCCAAGGAGGACCTTATTCTGGAGGCGGAGCCAGCCTAGCGCACCACCACAGACCTACCCATCTGGACCCCAGCCAAGTGCTCCATCTGCACCACTGGGCCTTATCCAGGAGCAGCACCTGGGCAGCAGCCATCTCAACCAAATGTGCAATATCCCTCTGGGCCCTACCCAGGGGCCCAGCTGGACAGCAACCAAATTCACCTTATCCTTCAACACCCTATCCAGGGGCTCCAGCTGGGCCAGACGCAAAAGCACCTTATCCTGGAGCCCCTTCTGGCCCACAGCAACCAGGAGCCCCATCTAGTCATTATCCAGGAGCCCCATCTGGCCCCTATCCAGGAGCCCCTTCTGGCCCACAGCAACCTGGAGCCCCATCTGGTCACTATCCAGGAGCCCCATTGGTCACTATCCAGGAGCCCCTTCAGGCCCACAGCAACCAGGCGCACCTGGGCAGTATCCAGGAGCCCCTTCTGGCCCACAGCAACCAGGCGCACCTGGGCAGTATCCAGGAGCCCCTTCTGGCCCACAGCAACGGGCGCACCTGGGCAGTATCCAGGAGCCCCTTCTGGCCCACAGCAACCAGGCGCACCTGGGCAGTATCCAGGAGCCCCTTCTGGCCCACAGCAACCAGGCGCACCTGGGCAGTATCAGGAGCCCCTTCTGGCCCACAGCAACCAGGCGCACCTGGGCAGTATCAGGAGCCCCTTCTGCGCCCACAGCAACCAGGCGCACATGGGCAGTATCCAGGAGCCCCTTCTGGCCCACAGCAACCAGGAGCACTGGGCAATATCCCTACCTTCAGGGCCAATGGGACCCGGTGGGATGCCAGGTTCATATCCTTCTCATCTGATCCCTATGGTCAGTCTGGTCAAACAGGTCCTTCACTGGTGGGCCAGGGTGGGATGGGGGGTCCCAGGGTGGGCAGTACCCTCACAGCCTAACTTGCCATACCCAGGTGCTCCTCCATTTCCAGTCCCTGGGTGCTGGTGCTCCATCGTCTGTACCCTGGGGTACAGTTCCTCTGGTCAGTGGGGGCATCTGCATCATTTCCTGGAGCTCCTGGATCATACCCCAAATCGAGGATATCCCTGAAGTGGCTGGATTCCGGAGAGCCCTTGCACCTAACTTGTGTGTGTTCATTTTTTCTTGTTATATCTGCATCTATACTATGGGGTGGGGGATCATTCATGATTTTGTACTGTACTAATATTTCCCCCTCCTCTCCATTTGTTGGTGGCCCTAGTTGCTAGTAGCAGCTTCTCAATAGAAATAAATCCTTTTAAATTGATGGTCGTATGCGTTTGCGAGAGCAAATTCTGTACCTTCTAATGTTGAGTAATGAGGTCTCCGGGCAATATCCATCTGGCAGGAGCTTCTCCTGGATATTCTCCAACATTACAGACCCCCCTGAAGATGCTCCATCTGGATAGAAACCTTCCTGGTTCTTCAAGGTAGCCATCTCTCCTAGTAGATTTCAGAAACCCTTTCTTTAGAAATACTCTAGGAAGCCACCTTCCTGGGTCTTCTAGATCAGGGGTCTCCAAACTATGGCCGTCCCAGTGGTTGAGGAACTACAATTCCCACCATGCCTAGTCATGTCTGTGAATGTCAGAGATTTACAATGCCTCATGGGACATGTAGTTCTGCAACAGCTGGAGGCCGTCCGTAGTGTGGAGATCGGTTCTAGAGAAAGCATTTGTTTGGGTCTCTATCTCCCATAGTGGATTTCTTGGGCCCTTTTTCCTTTTTAGAGATGCTCTTTCTGGGTAGACGACTCTCAGAAGATTCTTTGGGCCCTTTCTGTAGAGATGTTCTATCTGGGTGGCCACTTCTTCTAGTAGATTCCTTGGACCCTTTGCTTTAAAAATACTCTCTAAGTAGCCATCTTCCTGGCTCCAATGAGTCCGTTTTGGGCCCTTTCCTTAGGGATGCTCCCTCTGGGTAGCCACCTCTCTATATAGTAGGTATATTTGACCCTTTTCTGTATAGGGGCTGCAACTAGGTAGCCACCTCCTTGTAATTTTTTTGGAGACCCTTTTCCTTTTGAGATGATGTCTGGGTGACCACCTTTAATTGTAGATTCCTTCGACCCTTTCCCTAGAGATGCTTCTTCTAGGTAACCTTCCTGATTTTTCTATAGAGAATTGGTTTGGTAGCCACCTTTTTTAATAATTGGGTTCCTCGGACCCTTTCTGTATGGGTAGCCACCCCATCACAGATTCCTTGGGCCTTTTCCTTAAAGAGACTCTTTTAGGTAGCTAGCTCTGTCTCATAGTGCATTCTTTAAGCCCTTTCTTGGAGATTATCCCAATGGGTAGCCACGTCTCATTGTAGCTTCTGTAGGCCCTTTCCCCAGGGATGCTCCCTCCTAGGTAGTCGC
Source organism: Rana kukunoris (assembly GCA_029574335.1). NCBI lineage: Eukaryota > Metazoa > Chordata > Amphibia > Anura > Ranidae > Rana > Rana kukunoris. The sequence continues at coordinate 145,052,535 of CM056059.1, read as the reverse complement.
CTTCCTGGTTTTTCTATAGAGTAAGAGTCGGTTTGGGTAGCCACTTCTAATGGTAGGTTTCCAAGACCCTTTGCTTGGAGATGTTTTTTCTGTGTAACCTTCTGATTTTAATAGTTGGGTTCCTCAGGCCCTTTCCTTTAAAGATGTTCCGTCTGGGTAGCCACCTCCCACATATTCCTTAGGGATTCTCGCTTTAGGTAGCCACTTCTCCATAGTGGATTATTTAAGCCCTTTCTTAGAGATTCTCCTTATAGGTAGCCCTCTCTCATAGTAGATTCCTTGGACCCTTTTTTTCTTTAGAGATTATCCCAATGGGTAGCCAAGTCTCACTGTAGATCCTGTAGGCTCTCTCCCCAGGGATGCTTCCTCTAGGTAGTCACCATCCTGTTTTTTCTAAAGTGTAAGAGTTGGTTTGGGTAGCCACTTCCAATAGTCGGGTTTCAAAGACCCTTTGCCTAGAAATGCTCCTTCTAGGTAGCCACTTTCCTTGTTTTTCTATAGACCGTCCGTTTTGGAAGCCATATTTAATAGTTGGTTCCTCCAGGCCTTTTTTTCTTTTAACGATGAACCATCTGGGTAGCGCCCCCCCGCCTTGGGTATTTTTCTTTAGAGATTCTCTTTAGGTAGCCTCCTTCTCATACTGGATCCTTTTAACCCCTTCCTTAGAGATGGCCACCTTTCTGTTCCTTTTTTATGCCCTAGTATAGGCCAGCTAAGATTCTTTGGGTCTGGCACAGGTCCTTGGCTGGGGACAGACCTTGAGAATTATGAAATGCCTAGGAGGGAAGAACATTCTGGAATGGGGGGGTCTCAACCCCTGGGCCGCACAGAAGGAGATGAGCGGCGACTGTGGTCCGTACAGGGCTTTTACATGCCGCAGTCACCGCTCCTCTCCTGCTGCACGGCCATGCCCGTGTGTCCCCCTCCTGGGTCCTCCACCCGCCTGCACAGCTGACAATGTCCTCCTATGAGCAGAGCAGGGGGAGCTGCAGATTGGAATCTAAAGGGGGCACTGTAATGTAAAGGACTGCTATGTAAAAACCAGAGCAGTGCCGTCCCCTTTACAGAGCAGTCCTTATTGCATGAATGTTTTATAGGGACTGTAATGTAAAGGGAGGGGGTATGTGAAGGGGAACGTAGGACACTGTGGGATTGCTTTAGGCTCCATTCACACCTGGGCTGAGTATTTCTGCATGCAATTCCAGAATTGCGGCAAAATGCAGGAACGCGCTTGCAATGCCATTGCTTCTTAATGGCACCCGAATCACAGGAAATCGTGACGCCGTTAGCCAAAGGAACCTCCTGCTTGTTCGTTTTTGAGCGACAAGCTTTGCGGATTGTAATTTTTTTATTTATTTTTTGCCATGTTTTCCAATGGTTGGCGGTCAAAGTAGGCTATGTGTACATGAAGCCTTAAAGGGAGGGGGCCTGTGGACACTTGATTGGGAGGGGGGGGGGCACTGTGGACACTGGGGGGAGGTGGCGCTGTGGACACTGATTGGGGGGGGGGGGACAGGTGCTGTTAGGGGGGCTGAGGACAGACTTTGAACATTATATAGCATCATCACCTTCTGGGCTGTGCATGTACAGTGTGTGCTCGCTACTGTTGCACGGGATACCGCCCACAATTGCTGAACAGACGATGACTGGCAGTGATGCATTAGGAGGGGAATGCCACCATACAATGGCTGGTGATGAATGTCGCCAATCGGTGAACAGACTATGACCTGGCAGTGACGCATTAGTGGGGGAATGTCAACAGTTGGGGGGGATGGGGATGGGGATTTTTGGCTCTGACCTCCTTGTTTTTGTCTTCCAGATCCCACCCCAATGAAGAACGATTTCTTGAAGCGATGAACGTCTACTAGAAGATGACGGAACAACATCCGGGGATACGACCGTCTTTAATATTCCGCCATCTGACAATATTGTAACATTTTTGGAGATGCGACCGCTGCCGCCCCGGGCCGGAACTTTCTTGTCCGTTTTTTTTTTTTTTTTTTTTTTCTGTACACACAATGACTTTATTTCGGGAACACCCCGACCCGTTCTTCCCCCTTTAATATTTATCTGGGAATTGAATTGAAAGGGGTTTTGTTTCCAAAATTTGGGAAGGGGGGGGAGGGGGGAGAGTGTAATGTATTGAAAACACAAATCTTGATCTGAATTAATAAAAATGGTCTGTTACATGTTGCCCTCCCACAGCTCCCCCTGAAATTGGCTTCCCTGTATCTGGGGCAGAATATAAAGATTCAATGGTTTTGGGCATCTTGGTGATTTAAAATTTTAGATATTTACGGGTCTGTAGAACCTTTTTTGAGGGGACTCTGCGGAGGGGTTTGGTGGTTGAATTTCCTTTGAGTTCAAGGAAACCGAAACTCTTGGCTGACCTTCCCTTCTGAAAATGCCAGTTGCCTGGCTGTTAGTGACTTTCCATACATTTGAGTTGCTGATCTGGAAGTTTGCAGGTCACCCTGATGACCCCTCGGCACCCCCAGATGTTTTGGAAACTATTTCCCATGATGCTCCACTACACTGCAGAGTGCCTGAGCATTGTGGGAAATGTAGTTCTAAAACATTGGGGGTGCCAAGGTTTGCCATCACTGGCCTAGGTTGATTCCCCTTGGAGGCAAACAAACGGTGTGCCGGAGCTTACAGGGGTTGGTCTACTAAAGCTGGAGAGCGCAAAATCCGGGTGGCTCTGCAACATCCTGGTAGCCAATCGGCTTCTAGCTTGTTCTATTAAACTTTTGTCAATAAAACCTGGGAACTGTTTGGTTTTTAGGCAGAGCTGCACCCACCCATTTTGGACTTTCCAGTTTTTTAGTAAATCAAGGGTGCAATTTTAAGTTACCTCACACACACCTCACACATTTCGGTAAAAACTTCATTGTAGCGATGATTAAGGTTTTGGACGAAACGCGTAGACTGCTGTAACTTGCACCCTTTACTACTGTACTTTTAGCGGGAGTATAAGTTGCCGGCTCTTCACCTTGTACTTTTCATAAAGTTACAATGTTGTGGTTTAATCACTGGGGGGAGAGGAGACTAAAATGCTTCCTCCCCCCTGCCTGCAGAGCCTAGCCCTAGGCAAAGTTGCAGTCTGATTACTGGGGGAGGGGAGAATGAGATAATGCTTCTTCCTGCCTGCAGCAGACTGACAGTTGAAGCCTCAATATGAATTCATAGTGACAGCTAATAATGGAGGGAGGGGGGTCTTTTTGGTGCTGCCCCCTATGCCCACTTCTTGACCCGTCTTCCACAGTTCATGGCATCAACCTCAGATCCTCCAATCACTGCAAAACTAACTCGCTGTAACCACAATCTGTCATTGAAGCCACACCCACTCTCTGTAGCCACACCTGGTCATTGAAGCCACACCCACTAACCGTAGCCACACCTGGTCATTGAAGCCACACCTACTCCAGGTGACCCCCCCCCCCCCCCCCCCCCATAAAATAAAAAAGGACTAGCCAATCGGGATAGGACAACTCATTGACTTCCCTAACCAATGCTACACTTGCCAAAGGGTTCCGGATTGACGGCCCCAGGTCTGGGTTGATACCAATTCCAAATCTGCCAAAAAAAGTCTCCCGCAGTAGATGGGTGACCTTCTATCTCCATATTTATGGTGTGCAAGAAAAGTTTACACTTTATTATTGCTGTGCTACATTTACATATACCCATCTCTAGCCAAACTTCTTTTTTTTGTGTGGTTCTAGGTGGGGGGGGGGGGGGACTAGAACCTCTGCTGGGCTTTTATTGCTGTGTGCCAAATTAGGGAGATTATTTTTCTTGTCTTGGTGACCGTAGTGAAGCAATTGATGACGTCTAACGTCTTGCACATGTGTACCGGCTCCCCTCCTGGACTGAAACTGCTTCCTCTGATTTCACTGCACACTGTAAACTCCTCACAATGTGCATCAGAAGCTGCAGAAAGTCAGACAGAGCTCCGCCCCATTTAGTAGAAGGACGTCCTGCATCATCTAGCGCTTTACTCCCCCCCCAGACTGACCGGCCCCACCCCTTTTCCTTTATTGGATTCCAGCTCTTTCATTCTTGGAGGCGTAGCATATGTGGGCGTTGCCTTCAGCCCACCTAGGAACGCCCACTCCTCTAGACTGACCCCTGCTCATCAACATGTGCTAATATTTGCATAACTCCAGGAACTGTCCCCGCAGGAGTCGCAGACATCCTAACCCTCCCCCGTTCTATCCAATACTGGAAAAAAAAAAAGTTTTGGCTGGAGTTGGACTTTAATTTAATTGGGTGATGATTGCTTTGATTTATTATTATATATATATATATATATAATTTTTTTTTTATGTATCTTATTCCTGGTAAGAGATACATCAGCGTTTTGTATTATAAGCACTGTATACATATATTGAATAAAGATGGGTTTGCCTATTAAATTGTTTCATTTTATCAACAATTATTATCCGATAACAAGCAAAGAAAAGTTTTATACTTGAAATCTGCAGTTGGAGAAGGAAAACCGGTATTGCTCTTAAAATATCTTTTTGCATAAAAACAGATAAGCGAGAATTTTATTTAAGAATGAATTTTAAAGTATTTAAACTTAACTTATTATATATACTGGTAATAATTATAATTCTAATATTTAATAAATCAAAAGTATCAAATTATTACATAAATAATAATAAAATCGTTTTATCAAATTAATTTTATTCTAAATATTTATTCTAATATAATTACTATAATTCTAATAACATGAAATGCTTGCATACATTTATTAAATACATATTTTTTTATCAATATTACAATAATGTAATAAAAGTATTAAACTACATTAAAAAATGCATTATCAAATTTAGAATTTTATTATAAGTATTGATAATTTTATGTAAGCATTTTATTAGAATTATTATCAAATGATTTAAATGTATCAAATTTTTTTTTAGCAATAATATAATAAGTATTAAATTACATTAATAAAAATGTATTTTATTAATATTGATTATAATAAATATTATAACACCGTAATATTATAACAATTATTCTGACTGACACCTGCCCATCAATATGTCTATATTTGCAGAACTCCTGCCACAGCTTGTATCAGGACTGAAGGCTTAATACTGTGTCTGGGGGGGCGGAGGGGGTGAATAGTAGTGGTCACCCCTGGCAGTATGATTATGTCAGATTTTTGATGCTCAAAGGGGTACAATTGTTTTGCATAGAAATTGGGCGCTTTTTTTTTTTTTTTTTTTTTTTTTTAATATATTTATAATATATATATTTAGGAATAACGCACTCGAATCTATCCAAACAGAAGTCTAGTAGAAATGTCGGTATGAAAGTTTGAAACACAAAATCCTAAATTATAATATAATAATAAATTATAAATATAAAAAAATAATAATATATTGAATTGTCGCACTATTCACTATCGCTCGATTTCTGCGAGTGATTCGAAGTTCCGATCGCTGTTTTCTAGGTGGTCTCAAACCACTTTTGACATAAAGGGACACCTTTTGGTTGCTATGGACAATCTCCCAGTTCCCAGGCAGAAAGAACAGTGTACAGGGGAACCTTGGATTGCGAGTAACGTGGTTGACAAGTGTTTTGCAATACGAGCGCTGTGTATTTAGAAAAATCCTAATTTCTTTTGCAAGTGTTCTCACAAAGAGCAGGATTCAGGCCAACGCGGTGTGCAGTGCCGCATTATTCCTGAGATGAGGGGGGGAGCCGGAGCTGAATGGACACAGAAATACTCAGTTCCCGAGGTTTCCTGAGCTGTCCCCCAGGCCTTTCTGTCAGTTTCCGAGGCTCTCTGGCGCCCCCCACCTCTGGCCGCATGCGGTACTGCATGCCATTGAAGTCAATGTGGAATGAATTATTTTCCTTTCCATTGACTTCAATGGGGAAAATGGCTTTGATATGCGAGTACTTTGGATTACGAGCATTCTCCTGGAACGGATTACCGCTAATGGTACTGAAAGTTAACCCCGAGGAGGGTAAATCAAATGAAATTATTACATTAATAAAAATGTATTTGATTATTTCAATTTTTAATTGTATATTTCTTTCCCCTACACAGTCATCGCATGCCGTACAGAGCCACCCCCTTTCCTACAGAGCCATTGTATGTGGTATAGAGCTATTGCTGTGCATGCGTGGTTCGTTGGATGCATTATGATGGTGTGAGGGGTAAGTCACCTGTGTGTCTACAGGCCGGTATCTACAGAGGTGGGCACAGCCGTGTACAGAGGTGGGCACAGCCGTGTACAGAGGTGGGCACAGCCGTGTACAGAGGTGAGCACAGCCGTGTACAGAGGTGGGCACAGCCGTGTACAGGATGGCTAAAGTGAAAGTGTTGTGGTAAATTGCCATGGATAGGCTGACATCTCACTTGGTTGAGGAGGGGGGTGCTGTCCTACCTCTTCCTCCCGTGCTGCCCCCACTGTCACCTCTTCCTTTCGCAGGAAAATTAGCACTATCGCAGGACTGCGGGGAAGAAGTGTCTGTGTGGGTTGGGAGTAGGGTGTCCCGGATTGCCGGGACAGTCCAGCATTTTGCAGGTCTGTCCCGGGTACATTTATTCCAGTACAATACAGTGTCCGGAAAGAAACTGACACAGCCGCCCCCTCTGGGCCAATCTGATGCCCCCCAAAAAAAGGCCACCACATCGCCGCTTTACTCACTGACAGTACTTGTCCTGGCCGGGAATGCCTGGAGAAGCACAATCCCCGCCCCCTGCTTGTGATTGGAGAAATCATAAATCCTGCCTCTTGTGTCCAATCACTGTGCTGTGATTCGTTACACCACAAGCTGATTTTTGGGAAAGGGGGTGTTCCTGAATGGTAGTTTGGAAATGTGGTCAACTGGTCACCCTAGTTTAAGGTGACCAGATTTTTAAAATGAAATCCGCGGACATATTTTTTCTTTACTAGTAATGGCAACAATCAGGGCCGCCATCAGGGGGGTACAGGCATTACACCTGTAAGGGGCCCGGGGGTCCCCAGGGCCCCGGATGGCAACCCCCCCTTTTTTTTTTTTTTTTTTTTTATACAAAAATATATTTTTTTAATATATTTTTATTTTATTTTTTTATTAAAGGGCCATTTTTTTTAGGGGTCCGGAGGTCCCCAGGGGCCCGGAGGACACTAGGGCCCCAGATGGCAACCCCCCATTTTTTTATTTTTTTTATATAATATATATTTTTTGAATATATTTTTCTTTTATTTTTTATTAAAGGGCCAATTTTTTTCTTTTATTTTTTTAGAGGTCCGGAGGTCCACAGGGACCCGGATGGCAACCCCCCTTTTTTTATTTATTTTTTATAAAAATATATATTTTTTGAATATATTTTTTTATTAAAGGGCCATTTTCTTATGGGTCTGGAGGTCCCCAGGGGACCGGAGATCTACAGGGCCCCAGATGACAACCCCCCTTTTTTTATTTATTTTTTTTATAAAAAAATATATGTATTTTTATAAAATAAATACATTTTTTTAATATATTTTTATTAAAGGGACATTTTTTTTTTTAGAGGTCCGGGGGTCCACAGGGCCCCAGATGACAATCCCCCCTTTTTTTTGTAAAGGCCCCCCCCCGCTTCTCAATTCGCGGCAGCAGCCCCCACCGCTTCTCAATTTCATGCGGCAGCACCCCCCCCCCCACTTCTCTGCTCCAGGGGGCCCATGCCTGAAGCTGTGTAAGGGGTAGGGTTGCCACCTTTTCTTCAGACCAAACCCGAACACTTCAGCATTGCACAGCAATTTTGTTTTCCTAATATGCAGAAACTATGCATAGATGTTGCTATTAAATAATATTTCTAATCATATGAAGTTAATCACAAGAGTCCCCCTTTACATCAGAGTCCACAGAGTTACCCCTTTACATCAGAGTCCACAGAGTTACCCCTTTACATCAGAGTCCACAGAGTTACCCCTTTACATCAGAGTCCACAGAGTTACCCCTTTACATCAGAGTCCACAGAGTTACCCCTTTACATCAGAGTCCACAGAGTTACCCCTTTACATCAGAGTCCACAGAGTTACCCCTTTACATCAGAGTCCACAGAGTTACCCCTTTACATCAGAGTCCACAGAGTTACCCCTTTACATCAGAGTCCACAGAGTTACCCCTTTACATCAGAGTCCCCAGAGTTACCCCTTTACATCAGAGTCACCCTTTCACTGTAAGGGAGAACTCTGGGGACTCTGATGTAAGGGAGAACTCTGGGGACTTTAACATAAGGGATGCTCTGGTGTACGGCAAGGACTCTGATGTAAGGGGAAGCACTGTGGCCTCTGGTGCAAATGGGGAGCTCTGATGTAATGAATGCTCTAAGAACCCTGATTTACCTTGGCCTACTTACTTAGAGGCAGGAGAGAGAAGGGGGAGGGGGAGACTTAGTCCAGTGTGAATAATGTGTCCGGGTCTCAGACAGTGTGAAACCCGGACGCATGATTCCAAACCCGAACTGTCCGGGTGAATCCCGAACAGGTGGCAACCCTAGTAAGGGGCCCCAAAATTCCTGATGGCGGCCCTGGCAACAATCAGCGACTCTCTGCCCGTCATTGCCTGCCTCACAGCCTCTCAAGTCTTACTCTTCGGGCCCGGCTACTACTGAATGGGGAGCGGAGGAAGATCACTCTGCCAGGGAAGGCAAGGAGATAGGCAGGTGACTGGCCAGGATTTGAGCCAAGGCAGAAGAACATGCAAGCGGAGCTGAATGGGCATGCGCCCAAAACTGAAGAAATATTCTCTCCGCTCCGACCAGCACATGATCATCAGAAATGGGCACAGATAATGGGAAACATACATCCCCCCTATGTTAGTAGGCATGGCGGAGCAGGGGGGTGTAACTCAAAATATTTTTTTTTATTCTGCACTGACTTTCTTTGAAATTGCCCCTGCCCCCTATTAAATCCAATCTGGGGACAAAACCAGGGACAGACTTGGTCCGGGGACAGTGTCCTTAATCAGGGGACACGCAGTAGCAGGGCCGCCATGGTAACCGATGATTAGCAGCAGCGTCTCCTCAGTATGTCGCCCCGTTTCCCTCAGACAATCGGCTCACTCCACCCCCATCATCTCACTGGTAGCCAATTGTAGGTGTCTGTTCAATGATTTCTCCGAAGAGTGATTTCTTTGCCCATTTACCAAGTGTATACTCTTGTTATGCAGGGTTTTTTTTGCCCTTTTCCAATATGGTTGCTCTGCTTCCTGTCTCACCAAGAATGAGGTCATCAGGAAGAGCAGAGGATGGGAAGGGGGGATTGTGGGTGGAGAGAGACATGTGAGGAGAAGAGTAATGGCTGCAGATTCACCTCAGAGAAATCCAGAGAGACTGGTGATGATTTCAGCTTCCTGTGGGAAAATACTTTGTGTTGGACGGTCACTGAATGTCATTTCCTCTGTACATGGAATGTGTGACTGTCTATGGCAAGATCTATTTTTCAGTTGGGACTTCTGTTCAAGTTCCAATGGAGTGAAGACACTGTGCTTGTTAGAGATCCTGTCCTGATCACACGGATTATGAAGACTCGGCTCCTAAAATACAATACAGGGAGCGCTGTCACCGAAAAAAAGTGCGTGTGGCGGCTCTGTACGGCGTGTGGCGGCTCTGTACGGCGTGTGACGGCTCTGTACGGGGTGTGATGGCTCTGTATGAAACTGTACGGCATGTGACGGCTCTGTACGGCTTGTGATGGCTCTGTATGAAACTGTACTGAAGGCTCTGTAGTACGGCGTGTGACGGCTCTGTAGTACGGCGTGTGACGGCTCTGTAGTACGGTGTGTGACGGCTCTGTAGTACGGTGTGTGACGGCTCTGTAGTACGGCGTGTGACGGCTCTGTAGTACGGCTTGTGACGGCTCTGTAGTACGGCTTGTGACGGCTCTGTAGTACGGCGTGTGACGGCTCTGTAGTACGGCGTGTGACGGCTCTGTAGTACGGCGTGTGACGGCTCTGTAGTACGGCGTGTGACGGCTCTGAAGTACGGCGTGTGACGGCACTGTAGTACGGCGTGTGATGGCTCTGTATGGCTCTGTACGGCGTGTGGCGGCTCTGTACGGCGTGTGATGGCCCTGTATGAAACTGTACAGCATGTGACGGCTCTGTACGGCGTGTGATGGCTCTGTATGAAACCGTACTGACGGCTCTGTAGTACGGCGTGTGACGGCTCTGTAGTACGGCGTGTGATGGAATTATTTCAAAATTATATTTGATAAGTTGAAGCTAATTTTTATTAGAAACCACTAATGTGTTTCTCCATTATATTTCTTTAAGTTTTTATATTCTTTTATATAATCTTTTTTATATACCTTTTTATATATACATTTATGCATGTATGAGATTATGAACCACAATAGTGCCTTATCTTCCTTGATATTACATAAGATATGTGATAATGAAAAATATGAACGAGCATTGAAAATACAAAAGGAGAGCTGTTTGTTCAAAAGCCATTCCCCCCCCCCCCCCCCACTGTGAAGAACTTTGAAAGTCTATGCTGACTTGAATTTGGCAAGAGAAAAAGCAAAGAGAAGCTATGTTACACCTCCCCCTCACATCCTGTGATAATGGATTGCAGACGTTGTATCAGGAAGAAACCAAAGCCATTCTACATGTGCTCTTAGGAGAGGCGTGAATGAGGGAGGGAACTGGGTGTGCCAATGGTTGGATGGGAGGGAACTGGGTGTGTTTTTATCATGTGAGGGTGTGTATCTGTATCATGTTAACCAATGAAAAACACTCTGTTGTTTAATAAAACTGAAGCTGCCTGTGCTGCGGCCATTCATTTTCTTTTCCTCTACTGAAGACATCTCCTGCCTTTTTCTTGATTGCAGTAAGATAATGCCAGCCTCCCTGAGACTGTAAGAAGAGTAATTGATTAATTAATCGGGGTCTCTAATAGTTCTATTACAACGGCTCTGTAGTACGGCGTGTGACGGCTCTGTAGTACGGCGTGTGACGGCTCTGTATGACTCTGTACGGCGTGTGGCGGCTCTGTACGGCGTGCAATGGCATTGTACAACATGTCATGGCACTGGTGAGGAGTATGTCCGCTCAGTGTGCATATTGTATGTTCTGCTCCCTCCCTGTGTGTGAGGTGAATTATTGCTGCAGTTTATTGCAGATGTAACTTCTGATTAAAGTGAAATATTGGGGGGGGGGGGGGGGGGGGGGCAGCCAGGTGGAGGATTTCCCTAGCAGGCTATTGGTCGATCTTTATTTCAGGCTCACATGATGATCTTGAGGCACTGGAGAGCCACAGACCCGCCCACAGTGCAGGAATGAATTACACAAATGGAGGGGGGGTTGCACTTCTCTTGGAAAAACTTGTATATGGGGGGGCCAAAAATAAATATGATAAACTTCGGGCCCCGTGGTTATACGTCCCTGGTCTGGCCCCGGTGGATCTGGTGTATGATCACCCATTTTAATGCCCACGTCCTAGTGCATGCGGATATATAGATCTATGCATGTTGCTCACCTGCTTGAATATGCCGATTCAGGGAAAATATCGGTGGTAATCGCTTGTACTAGAACCATGTGAGACAATTGTTTGCGGATGGGAATGGTTTATATACTGTACAGTGGAACCTTGGTTTAAGAGTAACTTGGTTTAAGAGCGTTTTGCTTTGCGAGCAACTTTAAAAAAAAATTCTGGCTCGGTTTGTGAGTGACACGCAAGACAAGTGGAATTCAAGCTAAATAGGCCTGCAGTACCTCATTTGACCTGATGTACGGGGCGCAGGATCCGAGCCGAAGTGTCCTCAGGCCTTTTTTGCAGTTTTCAGCGCTCTCTGGCCGCATGTGGTATTGCATCCCATTAAAGTCAATGTGGAACAAATCTTTTTTGTTTCCATTGACTTCTATGGGGAAACTCGCTTTGCTATGCGAGTGCTTTGGATTACGTGCATTCTCCTGGAACGGATTATACTCGTAATCCAAGGTTCAACTGTACTGCTTGATTACTTGTGTGCTGTGCCACGCTGCCTAAATGTACTATTTTTTTTTTTATTTCCCCCCCAGACATGTAATTGAACCCATGGAGGGAGTAAAGAATGAGGATCCGGAGATTGCTGAAAAATACAAAAGGTAACTGCGATCAATGAATGAAGTTCCTTAACGTTGTAGTACAGGCCTCGACAAAATCCGGGCGCCCGGTTGCAATTGCGCCAAGAAATTGTGACCTGGCGCCTGGGGAAGCTTAAGCCTGCAGATGGCCGCAAAGCCGCAGCCTCAATTACCAGCTGGCGCGATCGCGGCAGGCCCACGCCCGCCGGTAATTTAGGCCGCGGCTTTGCGGCCATCTGCAGGCCTCGGCTTTCTTCTGTGATCTGGTGCCATCTTGTGGAGGCCGTTGGCATTACAGGTTACATTACATTACAAAAGGCAAAACAGCAGTTCTAATGTGTTTTTCAATGCCATCTCCTTCCCTCTAATTAGAACCCCCAAACATTATATATTTTTTATTCTAACACCCTAGAGAATAAAATGGCGGTCATTGCAATACTTTCTGTCACACCGTATTTGCGCAGTGGTCTTACAAGGGCATTTTTTTGTGGAAAAAAATACTTTTTTTAATAAAAAAATAAGACAACCGTAAGGTTATCCCAATTTTTTTTATATATTGTGAAAGATGATGTTACGCTGAGTAAATTGATACCCAACATGTCGCACTTCAATTGTGACCGCTTGTGGAATGGCGACAAACGTTTACCCTTTAAAATCTCCATAGGCGACGTTTAAAAAAATTCTACAGGTTGCATGTTTTGAGTTAGAGGAGGTCTAGAGCTAGAATTATTGCTCTCGCTCTAACGATCGCGACGATACCTCACATGTGTGGTTTGAACACTGTTTACATATGCGGGCGCTGCTCACGTATGCGTTCGCTTCTGCGCGCGAGCTCGGCAGAACGGGGCGCGTTTTCTGGCTCCTAGATTCCAAGCAAATTTGTCAAACCCTGATGTAGTAAACCCTGTTCTACCCCTTGTAGCTACACATAAACCTATAGTAAGGCTCATCTGCAGATACTATGACTACCTGCTAAACTTGCACAGCTCAGGAGATATTCAGAGTGACGTTACTGGCGCATGTGCGCTGATGGTCCAGCATACAGTGCCGGACCTTCAAGAGCCTCTGCTGTAAAGGGCGGCTCCACGCGCATGCACGTGAGCAACATCATCGCAGCCACATTCATCCGGCGGATGGGAACTCGAAAAGGAAGACTAAAGGAAGATGTCGGCCCTCTCATTCTATGCATGAAGATCCAACACAGTTGGTGACTTCTGCGCACTCTGAGCTTCAGCATGCGCTGACCCCTCTAAATATAAATACAGTGGAACCTCAGATTACGAGGATAATCCGTTCCAGGAGAATGATCGTAATCCAAAGCAGTTTCCCAATTGAAGTCCATGAAAACGAAAATAATTATTTCCGCATTGACCTCAATGGCATGCAATACTGCATGTTGCCAGAGGTGGAGGGGCGCTGGAGAGCCTCGGAAAGGCCCAGTGAAAGCTCTGCTGACCTTGCCAAACTTCAAAAAAGGCTCGGGAACTGAGTATTTTTGTGTCTTTCCCAGGGATTCCGAACTGCGCCGTTCGGCTCTGGCGTCACCCCCCCACCTCAGGCCAAAAGCGGTACTGCACACCGCTTTGGCCTGAATCGTGCTCGTTTTGTGAGACATTCGCAAACCGTTTTTTTTTTTTTCTCCTTTTGAAATAAAGTATAACAAAGTCCTAAACTCCTTTTCTGGGGTGCTCCTGTCTCCTCCTTGGGTGCCCCCCCCACAGAGAGACACTTTCCAGAGGGGGACCCATGTGTGGGCGTGCTCCTGAGTCCCGCTGCTACATCCAATGGCTCCTGCTACTATCGATCTATCCAACCAGGACAGAGACATCTGCTGGAATGGATGGGCTCAGGTAAGAAAAAGGGGGAGTGGCCTCTGGGGGAGCTTCAGCATAGGTGGTTTTTCATAATGCATTAAGGTGAAAAACCTAGAGACTTTACAACCAACAAAAAAAAAGCTTTTTTTTTTTGTTCTCGGTTTAGGCTGATACGTATTCTTCTACATATATTTGCGTTTGATTGGTTTGCGCAAAAGTTATAGCATCAGAATAGGGTATAGTTTTATTGCATTTTTATTTTTTTCTCTCTCCGTGGCTGCAACATTATGGCGGACACTTTTGGCGCCATTTTGGACCATTGTCATTGATGCAGCGATCAGAGCTATAAAAATGCACTGATTACTGTAAAAATGACACTGGCAGTAAAGGGGTTAAGTGTGTCCTAGGGAGTGATTCTTAAAAAAAAAAAAAAAATAATCTGTAGAGGAGGGGATGGGCTATGTGTGACACGATACTGATCACTTCTCCCGATTTTACAGGAAGCTGTGATCGGTGTCCTGTCACTTGGAAGAACGGGATATACCTTGTTTACATCAGCATCTCCCCGTTCCTCTTCGTGAGATGATCGCGGGTATCCCCACGAACATGGAGTCCGCGGGACACACGGTTACACTCGCGGATCTCACAGTGGGCATGCGGGCCCACCAAATTAGATATCTCTGCTCAGCCGTGCCTTTCTGCCGACGTATATCGGTGTGACATGGTCCTTAAGTGGTTAAAATGGTATTGGCATGGTGCAGAAAACGTGTTTAACTTTGCTGCGATTTTATTTTTTTATTTTTTTACTAGGCTTTTATGGTTTGTTTTCATAGGTCGTGACTCAAAAACATAACACGGTGCATTTTATTGATGCTTTCTTGCTGCGTTTTCAATGCATTTCAACGACTGCACTAGTGTGAACTTTACCATTTGAAACCATACAACCTACTTTCCGTGTCTTTTGATGCAGAAAAAAACGCACTGGACTGCATGTGGTGTGAACTGGCCCTAAAGGGGGGCAGTAATGTACCACAGATTTCATATTCCATTTAAATTCATTATATTGATTAAAAAGTTGAATATAATACAATTCTATATAACAATATACAGGTATATATTTTAATCGTTTTTGGCCAAGTGCATCCAGCATTTTCTGTTTCTGAAACAAAATTTCCATTCGGTGCCCCCTTCTTTTTTTTTAGGGCTGTAGCTCCATATGTAACTCCTCTGGCTTTGTTTAGCGTTGACATTATTCACTGATTATGTTTCTGTGTAAGATATTTTTCTGCACAACTCTTATGCTTGTGGGTTTTATATCTGGTCTTCAGATATGAAAGAAGCAAAGAATTTTAACTTCCTGAAATCACTTGAATATTTCCAAAAAGCGGAAATTCTACATCCCAGTGAAAAGATGAAGAGTAAGATCGCAAAGCTTGAAGAGGCTCAAATTACACAATGAGTTTGTGGAGGTGCTCAGCAGAGGTTTGCTGTTCTCTAAGGAACTGTACAAGAAACTCTTCGACCTTCAGAAAGAAGGTGCCGCCTTTTTGTACAGTCTGTATAGATGGGGCGTGGTCGATATGGCGACCTAAAAGGATGTGGGTGCTTGCGGCTCCGCACTTCAATTATGCTCTTTTGGGCCAGTGCGTACCAGGCTTGCGGAGTGGGAACTCTGGGACTGCTAAGAAGCGGAATTCTGCTCCTAAACACCCCACCACCACTGGGCCTACTCGAGAGCCACAACACCAGCATGGCGTCTCCAATGGATCGGGCCGATCCACCTCCCATGGGAACCGATCAGTTTAATGCCCTGATGCAAGCCATTACGGGCTGTCAGACCACATTAAGGCTAAAATTGAACTCGTGCAGATGGAGAGGAGTCTGATCAGATGTGACATGAATAAGTATTGGGAGGCGGAACGAAGAGTGGGAGACACTGAAGACGTGGTTCGTGACCACAATGCCTCCCTTTGCACGCTACAAGTTAAAATGAGAGCACTTAAGTCCCAAGCTGAAGACCAGGAGAATAGGAACCGTAGGAATAATTGACGTCTGGCATGGCTCCCTGAAAGGGTGGAGGGCCGGGATCCAGCGGCCTACACAGAACAACTTTTTCACAGGCGCCATTTTCTTCCCACTTTGCGGTGGAAAGAGCCCATAGGATGCCATCAGCCAGGGGCCCGCCTGGAACACCACCGAGGACCTTTATATTCCGACAACAGTCTGTGTATAGAGATGGGGGGGGGGGGGGGGCGCGCATCTATTGGCAGAGGGTATGGGCCTCGGAAAAACTATACAAGTTCTGCCTTTCCTCTCTGGAATGATTGATGAAGAATTGGCCAGTTTCGTACTTTTAATGCCACCAACCTTAATCGGCAACTGGATAAAAGAGTTAGAAAAAATGGACCCCAGGCATGAGGGTAAACAAATTTCATGGTTTGAGCAAAAAATAAACGGGCCAGAAACCTTAAAGGACCAAGGAGGTGTTCTGATTTCTACCAGATGCTAATAAACAACGGTCTACCGACATCGGAAAAGAGTTTGTCTGGGATTACATCATTTTAGATGAGGCTCACAAAATTAAGAGCGCCTCAAAGTCTTGCGCTGCTTTGCTTGCCAAAAATCGCGTTCTCACCGGCACACCAATCCAAAACAATTTAGAAGATTTGTGGGCTTTGTGTAACTGCTCATCAAGGGACATTGCTTGGGGATGAAAAGACTTTCAAAATGGAGTATGAAAGGCCGATAACTAGAGCGAGAGAGAGAGAGGTGCTACTCCAGGCGGAAAAGCTATTGGACTAAAAATGTCTGAAAAGCTCATGAACATTATCCAGCTTTACTTTCTAAGAACAAAAAGTGATGCGCTTCAGAAACGGCGTTCCGTCTCTCGGTCGGATATTAAAGCGCCTGAGATGCCTTCACTTACACCCAGATAATAAAGTAATTCTTTCAGGTCTTCAGGAAGAAGTTTATAGAAAGTTTATTTTTCCCTAGGCGTCTTTCAGGACAGCACCTTGAGATATCATGACTCCTCCCACTCCTTCAGGAAACACCTTCTTTAGATCTTTTAAAAGAGGAGGTCCCTCCTTCCACTAGTCAGTTTTTGTGTTTCCTCCTCCGGAGAGGACATCTTCTTGTAGGGAGTCTGATATCTCAGGAGCTGCCTGGAAACGGACTCTTTCCTACCTTCTTTTTTTGTATGGCGTTTCGCCGTGGAGTCTGTCCGCACTCCCGTACCACCCGCGTGGCGGTGATGGCACTCGGGCTTCCCTCTCCTCGTGTGTTCAGAGGAACCATTCTTTGGCTACCTTTTCCGCGCGCGTGTGTGCGCGCGGCGCCGCCATTTTAGCGTAGCCTGGTCGCCGGAGAGGCGCGTCTTTTCCGGCGCCAGGGGGAAGGGGTAGGGCGGACGCTGGAGCCTATTTCCGCTTCCTGGTCCGGTGCAGCGGCGCTATGGGAGTCCGGGAGGCGCGCTGCATGCCACAGAGTAGCGCTGACGTTCTGCGATGGAGACTGCAGAGGTATCAGCGGTGGGGACGGGCACCAGCAGGACCTCGGCGGGAAGCAATAGTGTAAGTCTGCTTTTTCCCTAGGGGTGAGGGGGACTCTCTCTCTCTCTCTCTCTCTCTCTCCTGTTTTTTCTCCCCCCCAGTGGCATGGGGGCCTGTCAGGGCACGGGTTGTTATCACTTTTCCCCTTCCCAGTGCACCTAAGGTGAGGGGGGGGTCCCTTTTTTGTTTGAGACCAGGTCTCATTTTGGATTCCCTCTGTTTTTTTCTTCTCTTCCCTTTTCTTTGTAGGTCAAGACTGATGTAAAGAGAAAGTGTCCTTCATGCAGGGCAAAAATGGGGGAAAGTTGGAAGAAACCATTGTGCAGGGCTTGTATTTCAGCCTTAGTACAGGAAGAAACAACCTCCGTCAGAGAGGAGTTGGTTGCTTCTGTTAAAAACGAGCTATTGGCCACATTGCAGTCTGTTCGGGACTCTATAGCTCCTACCACTACTACTCAGCCTTCCACCTCGCAGTCTTCCCAGGATTCAGTGGCTGTACCATCTTTCGTGTTCTCAGTCAATGAGGAGGCCCTAGCCCCATTGTCTGGGTCTAGGGATACCCTGCCTCAGGTCCCCACTAGTGAGTCAGAGACCGAGGAGGAGATGGGGTCTTCCTCAAAATTTAAGTTGTCCCTGGAGGAGGTGGACGGTCTTCTCAGGGCCATCTATGCTACCTTAGGCCTTAGTGAGGAGAAGAAAGACTTAAGTCTGCACGACCGCATGTATGCGGGGCTCTGCGAACCCAAGGGGCGTACCTTCCCAGTCCATTCAGTTATCTCTGAGACGATTTTAAGGGAATGGCAGGATCCAGAGAAAAAGTATTTTTTCTCGAAATCCCACAAAAGGCGTTTTTCCTTTTGAAGATCCAGCAGCTGCTTGGAACAAGGTCCCTAAACTAGACGCAGCGTTTTTCCAGGTATCACGGTCCACAGACCTATCCTTTGAGGATATGGGTTCACTAAGGGATCCGATGGATAAACGCATGGATCTTCTCCTTAAGAAAGCTTGGCAGTCAATCCTCATTAACCTAAAACCTGCTATGGCTACCGCCTGCGTGGCTCGCAACTTAGAGTTTTGGGTGGATCAACTAAAGGCCCATATTGAGGCAGATTCCTTTTCTACCATATCTGCAGCTGTAGCTTATATTGCGGATGCCTCGGCCAAGGCAATTAAAATGTCCGCTAGATCTGCAGCTTTAGCCAACTCAGCCAGAAGGGCTCTGTGGCTCAAAACCTGGCCGGGCGATACGGCTTCTAAAAATAAGCTGTGTGGCATCCCGTTTTCAGGTGATCTTCTCTTCGGGCCTGAACTGGATAGTATCCTGGACAGGACAGCAGATAAAAAGAAAACATTCCCGGTGAAGGCAAAGAAATCGCCCCCCCAGACGGCTTTTTCGGGCCCATAAACAGCAGGACAAAGGAAAAAGACCGCAGGGAAAGAGAAATTGGTCGGCGCAGAAGGGCAAAGGAAAGGGAGTCCTTTTCCATCCTCCTGCGCAAACCAGTAAGCCACAATGACTTAGCCCTGAGGGTAGGCGGAAGGTTACAGAATTTCCTTCCGCAGTGGTCAGCAGTATCAAACAACCAGTACATACTGACCACCCTAGCCAAAGGCTATGCCATAGAATTCTCGGAGGCCCCCCCCCAACGAGATTTTTGGTTAAGCAGGCCCCAAGAGATCCAGAAAAGTCCTTAGCCATGAAGTCCTCTCTGACAGAACTTCTTCAACAAGGAGTGCTGGTTCGGGTTTCCTTAGCAGAGCAAGGCCAGGGGTTTTATTCCCTTGTCTTCTTGGTGAAGAAACCTACGGGGAAATTCAGGATGATTTTGAATCTGAAGCCACTAAACAGATGTCAGGTACAAAAGATTCAAAATGGATTTGATTTTCTCAATCAGGAATCTCTTGACGCCAGAATGTTTCATGGCGTCAATTCACCTGAGAGATGCGTACCTTCACGTCCCGATCTCTCCTCGGTCCCAGAAGTTTCTCAGGCTGGCGGTAGAGATGGGTGGTGTAGTTCAGCACATCTAGTACAGGGCCCTCCCCTTCGGGCTTTCGTCATCGCCTCAGATTTTTACCAAGGTCCTGGCCGAGGCCTTAGCCCCACTGCGTCTGCGGGGGATAGCTGTCATCCCCTACCTGGACGACCTCCTCTTCTTTGCTCCCTCAGAGGAGAAGTTGTTGGTAAATTTGGCACAAGCACGATCTCACCTGGAATCCCTAGGCTGGATCTTAAATCTTCAGAAATCCGCCTTAGTTCCCTCTGAGGAGGTTTGTTTTCTGGGATACCAGGTGAATTCGCTAACCCAGGGAATCTTTCTCCCCTTGGAGAAAACAACCAAAGTTTTGGAGGCTGTCCGGTTGCTGCAGGCCCATCAACCCTTGACAGTAAGGCAGGTAATGGCAGCCCTGGGTATTTTGACGTCGACCATGCCGGCTGTCAAATGGGCAAGATTGCATTTCAGGCCCCTGCAAGCTTGGGATCACAAGCCCAGCTCACTGGATTCCCAGGTAAGGATTCCATCCGGGGTAAAGAGATCCCTCTACTGGTGGAAGAACCAGAGAGTGCTTGCAGAAGGTCTGGAATGGTCATTCCCAGTAGGAAAGACTTACCACAGATGCCAGCGCTTGAGGGTGGGGAGCCCACCTAGAGGGAAGGTTCGCCCAGGGGACATGGCTAAAAGAGGAAGCCCTGCGTTCCTTGAATTGGAGGGAGTTGAGGACGGTTTCCCTGGCCCTAGTGGAGTTCGCTCCTCTTCTCCGGGGTCACCATGTTCAGGTCCTGACGGACAATGCTACTACAGTAGCATATTTAAACAGACAGGGGGGTACGAGGCCTCTTCAGACCCATGCCTCAGAGATTCTGTCCTGGGCAGAAAATGATTTACTATCCCTGACGGCCCTTCACCTAAAGGGATCCTTGAACATGGTGGCGGACTATTTGAGCAGGCACCAGATTCAAGAATCAGAGTGGTCCCTAAATGCGGAAGTCTTTCAGGAAATTTCCAGCAGATGGGGTCGTCCAGAGGGTGACTTGTCCGCCTCGAGAGGGAACTCCCAGGTAGGGCAGTTCTCTTCTCTGAGTCGGGGGGATGGGTCCCTAGGGGTGGACACTGTAGCGCATCTTTGGGAATTTCGCCTCTGCTTTGCCTTTCCCCTGTTTCAGTTGATTCCCCTAGTGTTGAGGAAAATTCAAAGGGAAAGGGTTCCGGTCATTCTCATTGCCCCATTTTGGCCCAGGAGGGCATGGTTCGCAACGCTTCTGGCCTTGTCAGCCGAACCATGTTGGCGCCTGCCCCTCAGACAGGATCTGTTAACGCAGGGCCCGATTTCTCGTCCAGAAGTGGCCCGGCTCTCCTTGGCAGCGTGGCTTCTGAAGGAGAAATCTTAAAGAGAAAGGGGTTCTCGGACCGCCTGGTCTCAACCCTGCTCAATAGTAGGAAAAAAGTAACCAGAGCCATCTACACTAAGGTTTGGAAAGTTTTTTTTTCTACTTGGTGTAGTTCGTCAGGTCAGGACCCTAAAGAACTGAGATCCATTTTGGAGTTTTTACAGGCTGGGGCTGATAAAGGCCTAGTGGTCAGTACCCTAAAAGTGCAGGTTTCAGCGCTTGCAGTGTTTTTGGAGAGATCTGTGGCCACAGAACCTTTTGGTGGTTAGGTTTTTTAGATCCCTTGTGAGATCTAGACCACCAAGGTTAAAGGGTTTCCCAAAGTGGGATCTCTCAGTGGTGCTGAGATCTCTGCTAAGCAAACCGTTTGAGCCCTTAGGGGAAGCTTCACTCAGAAACCTAACCTTTAAAACTTTATTTTTAGTCGCTATAACCTCGGCACGTAGGATCAGCGAGTTGCAGGCCCTGTCAATTAAGGAGCCTTATTTATGTTTATTTTCAGATAGGGTAGTGCTTAAAACTGACCCAAAGTTTTTGCCCAAGGTCACTTCTAATGCCAATAGTTTTCAAGACATTGTGCTACCTACATTTTGTTCAGATTCATGGGGGGAAAAAGTTATTTTTCCACATGTTAGATGTCGGAAGGTCCTTGTTATGCTACTTGGAAATAACAAGCCCGTTCAGACATTCAGATTCCTTGTTTGTCCTATTTGGGGGTAATAGGAAAGGTCACCAAGCATCTAGGGGGACCTTAGCTAGATGGCTGAAACTGGCTGTAACGGCTACCCAAGTAAGGAGAGAGTATCAGCCGTTGGAGACGTCTTTTTCCCTGGCAAGTTGCTATGCAAGTAAGTCCAGTATAAGCTCATCCACGAGAGCCAAATGGAGAGTCAGGTCCAGTTGTAAGAAACAGAAGGAATATCCCCTCGCATTCCCTCCTAAGAACGAGACGGTGCTGCGTTTGGAAGGGTCAAGTAACACAACTTTAATGGTACATTTCTTGGTTTATATCTTAGTTACAAACTGGTGAGTGCTCAACGAACAATGAAAGTCTCCGCCCCCTCCCTCCACAGGGGGGCCCCAAGTTAGACACACTGGCATCAGGCTAAAAGAAACCACATTTCTTTCTCAATAGACTTCAATCACAGATAATCCTATCCGTAGATAAGCATTTCGGCACCGCAAAGCCTGACAAGTTCTTCTGAACACAAATGACATGCTAATTCAATACACAGACAGGAGACTGTTAATTTGTAATACAATACACAAAAGAGAGAAGAGACACTTAGAATTCAGCAGTGAAAGAGTCACTCTACAATTAACCTTCTAAATTCAGAACTAACAAACCCAAAACAGCCCTCCAGATATTTCATAATATAATGTGGATAATCCATATCTTAGGTAGTCCCAGATATCATTCATCCTATTATAACACGTCCTTCGGTTTCTTGTATGTCCCACTGCATGATTATTATAGATGTACAGGCAGAATCCATAGTTCCGTTACACTGGCCATCCGGGAAGCTTATTTACAGGCAGGCCTGATTCCGCCGGTAGGGATCTGTGCCCATTCGACCAGAGCTCACGCAACTTCATGGGCAGAAAGAGCTGGTGCCACGCCGGATCAAATCTGCAGGGCAGCGACGTGGTCAAGTTTTCACACGTTTGTGCGACACTATAGGTTGGACCTCACCTCGGCCAGTGACCAGGCTTTTGGCAGGAAGGTCTTACAAGCTGTCGTCCCGCCCTAAGGTAGTAAGTCTCTGTTATCCTCTCAAGGTGCTGTCCTGAAAGACGCCTAGGGAAAATTCAAGTTAGTCTTACCGGTAACTTGTTTTCCAGAAGTCTTTCAGCACAGCAGCAACCCGCCCTGTTAATTTGGATGTATTATGCTGTGACTTAACGTATGTGTTTATGTGTTCCAGCCGGGGCCGGAGGTTTCTCTATGACAACTGACTAGTGGAAGGAGGGACCTCCTCTTTTAAAAGATCTAAAGAAGGTGTTTCCTGAAGGAGTGGGAGGAGTCATGATATCTCAAGGTGCTGTCCTGAAAGACTTCTGGAAAACAAGTTACCGGTAAGACTAACTTGAATTTTCTGGACCACACTAAAGAATTATTGAAAATTACATCTAGGGTTGTCCCGATACCGAGTATTTGCGGGAGTACTTGTACTCCCGCAAATACCCCCGAAGCCTAAATAGAATACTTCCGTCCCCCGCTTGAGGCCTGTATGCAGAGATTTCTCTCCGGTATCTTCTGGTGGCTCGGAAGGTGGTAGAGGTACGGCTGGTCGATTGATCCCTTTGAGCGGTACGGAGCTGCCTACCAAAGCGCACCTGGCCTCTATGCTCCTGAGTTTGGAGCGCACAATTAAAAAGGAAGTGTCGGGTGTACGCACAGATCTTGCGCAGGTTCTAGAACGCGTGGAGGACTCGGAGCTCCGTCTCGATAGACATGCGGCAGCCATTAGAGATCTGCAGACAGCTACCCGGCAGTTGGCGATCGCTCACAGGATGGCGCTGTACAAAATAGAGGACCAAGAGAACCGGAACAACATTCGTATTAGGGGGTTACCGGAGGCAACGGGCGCTGAGGACTTGGTGCGTTCAGTACGCGGCATATTTAACGGCCTGCTGGGTAAGCCGGCGGATCACCCATTGTTGTTGGACAGGGTCCATCACGCACTGCGCCCTCGGAATCTATCCTCTGAGGTTCCCCGGGACGTCATCTGCAGAGTCATTATTTTGAGGAAAAGGAGCTGATCATGAAAAAAGCGAGAGATGCGGCCTCACTGGATTTTGATGGAGCGGTCCTTTCTTTCTTTCCTGACCTGGTGTCAGGGTCAGTACCGGGGAATTGAACCCAGGACCGCTCTGTTGTTATTCCAACTCCTTATCTCTGAGCCACCTTCCAGTTTAGCTGTCCATTGAAGCCTGGTGCTGACTGCTTGATATCCCTACTATCTGCACTTGTCCAGCTGAGGCAGGTTGCCTAATAAACTTGCATATAAAGCCCTGCCTCACTATGAGGGAGGTGTCGGTTCATTCTGATCAGATCATTCTGTCTGTGCCAACAGTTCCTATATGTTGATCTTCTGCTGCAAGACTGATCCCCGGCTTTTGACCCTTGGCTCGTTTCTGGACTTCTGCTTGCCTGAACCCCTGACCCCGGCTTGGACTTTGGTTACCCGATCTTCACCTGCCCTTTGACCCCGGCCTGTATTGTTGGACTTTCCCTGTCTTCTCCAGCCCCTGACCACAGCTTGTCTCCTGGACCTGTTTTCAGCCCTGCCCTGACCAGAGAAGTACTTTTGTGCCTGGACGGTCTTCTGTTCATCTTCTGCAGCCTTCCAGTCGGTGATCCGCCTGTACCTGCTCCACGCACCTGACCATCGTCTTCCCGCTGGTACCGGTGCCTCCCGGTGCGTCCGTCCCTCTGTCCCAATCTCAGGGGGCGGATCGCATCAGGTCGCAAAGGTAGCTCACAAGTCTGCAAATGGATTCCACTCTAGGTAAGCCCTCACATAATGAACCGACCAATAACATGGCGTCCGCAGACTTGTATAAAATGCTCACCTCCCTGACTCTGCAAGTCTCCAGCCTGGGCCATACCATTCTGGAACTACAGCAAGAAATTCAGTTACTTAAAGGGACAGAACGCCCAGCCCCGGAACCAGCATGTCCAGAGCCATTTGTTGTTATGCCAGAGAAATTTGATGGTAGCCGTGCATCCTTCTCATGTTTTAAAATGGATTGTCAACTATTATTTACTCTTAAACCTAGGACCTATGCCACGGACTATATTAAGGTTCGTGCTACCATCAACCTGCTTATAGGACAAATTAAATCATGGGCTCATCAGTTGCTGCAGGAAAAGAGTGCAGTCTTGGACACCTGGGAAACCTTTATGTTTGCTTTAGACTCATACATTCCTGTCTCCAAGAGGATCAACGCTCCCAGGTCTGCTCTCAATTCACGTGGCCTACGGGTATCCAGGGACAGAAATATTCCGTACAGACACAACATCAAGCCAGCCCAGTATGTGCCAAGCTATGAACCTCTGTATGTGCCCAACCATGAAGTCCCAACACCACAAAGCCTTGACGCTCCTGTGGATGCACCCACGACTACCTTGGAGGTTGAGGAACCCATGCAGATCGGGGCTATCCGGTCCGGGCTATCTTGGGTAGAAAAAGAGCGAAGGAGAGGCTATGGACTTTGTTTTTACTGTGGTGTAAGTGGGCACTTTATTTCTCTTTGCCCAACCCGCCCACCTCGGCCAAAGGCTCTTCAAGTGGGTACTATTGGTCGTTTTTTTGCTACCCCGGAATCTTTGCCTGTTATGCAGCTTGAAGTTCCTTTGCCCCAGTCTGACATTCCGGTGACTACTGTACCTGTTCATCAGCTTGCTGTACCTACCTTCCCAGTTGAAGTCCCGGCTCCAGTGTCCTCGATTCCAGTTCCAGTGTCTCCAGTTCCAGTGTCTCCAGTTCCAGTGTCTCCAGTTCCTGTTCCGGTGTCCCCAGTTCCTGTTCCGGTGTCCCCAGTTCCTGTTCCGGTGTCCCCAGTTCCTGTTCCGGTGTCTCCCGTGTCCCCAGTTCCTGTGTCTCCGGTGTCCTCAGTTGAAGTTCCAGCTCCGGTGTCCCCAAGTGAAGTTCTTCCACCTGACTGTGTCTATGCCTCAAATGGTACCATGGTCCGTAAACAAGATCTAGTAATATTTGAACAAGCTTTACAAGCGAGGAGTGCACCCCCTGCAAGAACTTCAAGATCAACTAAGTCCAAAAAGAAAAAGTAAAAATCTGCTTTGTTTCCCCATGGTTTGGACCTTAAAGACTGTCCCTATGATGACACTCCTTTAAACGCCCTGAGGGCGTTTTTAAGGGGGGGGAACTGTCAGGGTCAGTACCGGGGAATTGAACCCAGGACCGCTCTGTTGTTATTCCAACTCCTTATCTCTGAGCCACCTTCCAGTTTAGCTGTCCATTGAAGCCTGGTGCTGACTGCTTGATCTCCCTACTATCTGCACTTGTCCAGCTGAGGCAGGTTGCCTAATCAACTTGCATATAAAGCCCTGCCTCACTATGAGGGAGGTGTCGGTTCATTCTGATCAGATCATTCTGTCTGTGCCAACAGTTCCTATATGTTGATCTTCTGCTGCAAGACTGATCCCCGGCTTTTGACCCTTGGCTCGTTTCTGGACTTCTGCTTGCCTGAACCCCTGACCCCGGCTTGGACTTTGGTTACCCGATCTTCACCTGCCCTTTGACCCCGGCCTGTATTGTTGGACTTTCCCTGTCTTCTCCAGCCCCTGACCACAGCTTGTCTCCTGGACCTGTTTTCAGCCCTGCCCTGACCAGTGAAGTACTTTTGTGCCTGGACGGTCTTCTGTTCATCTGCTGCAGCCTTCCAGTCGGTGATCCGCCTGTACCTGCTCCACGCACCTGACCATCGTCTTCCCGCTGGTACCGGTGCCTCCCGGTGCGTCCGTCCCTCTGTCCCAATCTCAGGGGGCGGATTGCATCAGGTCGCAAAGGTAGCTTACAAGTCTGCAAATGGATTCCACTCTAGGTAAGCCCTCACACCTGGCCAGGGAAACCCTGGAGCGTCGTCGGGCATTGAAGCCGCTTACGGAAAAGCTAAAAGAGGCATCCATTACCTACAGATGGGGCTTTCCATCAGCTCTTATCGCTTCCAGGGATGGGAAAACGGCGGTGCTCCGTTTTCCTGAAGATCTAGAGGCCTTTTGTATGGATCTCAACATTGCCCCCCCTGAATTACCGGGCTGGCAGGATCGCATCCCAGCTCTCTCTGCCCCTCCCGAAGGCTCGTGGCGAAAGGTCTCTAAGAAGCAACGCTCGGCGTCCGTAGGTGCTGGGTCACAGGCCGATTAACCAGCCTCCTGTCGGTCTCTTTTCCACTCTTGGATCGGACTCCGGCCCATGTCAGCGCACAGCAAGTATTTGTTGGACTGATGTCCGTTACTGATTCCCGTGTGTTCTGCACATATCCCGCTTTGGGCCTTTTAGGCTATACGCCTCATTTGTGCTTTTACTAATGTTTGATACATGCTTCTCATATGAGTAATGTTTCTGTTTTTCTTTTTGCTTTGTTTTCTTTTTGAATACTTACATTTTAGAGATATAATTGAGGTCTCTGTGTTATTTCCCCCTGATAAGCGCCCATGTTCTTGGCAATTAATCTATAGTTTTACAGGGTTGACCCGGAGATAGCGGCATGGTAAATTCACGCTATAGTGCCGGCGCTGGGCTCGGTGCCTGCTGTATGCCTTGTGTGGTCATACGTGGCCGAGTACTGGTGATGGCCCCCCCTTTGTCCCGGGATGCCGCGGGGGTCGGCGAAATGGGGCGGTCGGCTCATTGAGTTTCTCCCGCTCCGTGGGATCGGGCCCCGTGTTGTCCCGGGCTAGGCACTGCACTGGTTTGCGTGCAATAGTTGGTTACTGTCTTGTCCTCTGGCTTTCTGCCTTGTTCTTCCCCTCTCCCTCTGCTGCCCTACCCTCTCTCAGCTTCTCTCCTTGCTTAGCTTTCCGGCTCTCCTCTCTACCTCTCTGCTCTCGCTCCTTCTCCCCTTTTCCCTCCCCCCACCTCTCCCACCTTCCCTTGCCCTCCCTCGGGACCGAACCGACAGGTGTTAGTGGTTTAGACGATGCTTGGAATGTAACCAATGGCTTCACTTAATTTGCTTTCCTGGAATGTCCGCGGTCTCCACACTCCTGGTAAGCGTCACTCCCTATTCAGAGAGCTTAAGAGGCTTTGTGGAGACGTAGTGTTTTTTCAGGAAACCCATCTCACGCAGGTTACGAGGGTTAAATTATATACCTCACGGGGTGTTTCCTGAATCCCCTATAGGAGGTTGGCGTTTCTTCGCAAGCGGCTTCTGGAGGTGCAGTTGATGGACGCCTGGAGGATACTGCACCCTCAAGAGAAGGATTTCACCCATTTTTCCCACTTGCATCGGTCTCATTCGAGAATAGATTATTTTTTTATTAGCCACCACTATCTAGATCTGGTTTTGGAGGCTAACATTGCCGTCTCTACTATTTTGGACCATGCTCCGCTTAGCCTGCGGCTGCGAGTGCCATCTCTGCCAGCTAGGTCAGCTAATTGGAGGCTGAATGATTCTCTGCTCTCGGATGAGATTGATGTTGGGGATTTAGGGATTAGCCTATCAAATTATTTCAGGGATAATGCGTCTCCTGACGTGTCCCCGGGGGTTCTGTGGGAGGCCCACAAGGCCCACATCCGTGGCAAACTCATAGAGTTGGGCTCTAGAAAGAAGAGGGAAAGGATAGCTCAGCAAACCCACCTAATAGAGGAAATCGGTTCACTTGAAAAAAAAAAACATAAGTTATCTACCACTCCCTTACGCAGAAAAGGGAAGAATTGAAGGCTCTCTTCCACGCCGAACACACGTCTCGGATGAGATTGGTGTCCCAACGCTACTACGAATGGGGAGACAGGCGTAGCCGTCTCTTAGCCCGTTCGATTCAGCAAAAAAAACCTGCCTCCTTCATTCCTAAAATCAAATCCTCCTCCGATAGTCTTGTATTTAAAACCGTCGAGATTGCGAGGGAATTCCGGGAGTTCTATCAGCAACTTTATTGTGTTAATGGGACGGCTGCGCCGGGGGTGGATAGGACTACCCCTATACGTGAATACCTGGCACAGGCCAAACTCTCTAAATTACCCACGGCTGTGATGAGTTCCTTAGAGGCGGATTTTACGGCCTCGGAGTTCGCGTCTGCCCTCAAGTCCATGGCTGGGGGCAAGGCCCCCGGACCAGGTGGCCTGTCGGTTTCTTATTTTCGCACCTTCGCGGATACCTTGCTTCCGTTTCTGGAGTCTTATGCAAACTCGGCCTCAGGAGATGCGGGTTTCCGGCAGGAAACTCTTCAGGCACATATAATGGTCCTCCCCAAGCCGGGGAAGGACCCGAGCTTATGTAGCAGCTACCGTCCAATTTCTCTACTGAACCTGGACGCCAAGCTGTATGCTAAAGCGATCGCATTTAGACTATTGCCCTTTCTTACAGGCTTGGTCTCTTCAGACCAGACTGGTTTCATCCCGGGGAGGGAGGCGAGGGATAACGCCCTGCGCACGCTCTCTTTGATCTCCCACGTGAGGAGGTCCCCCCAGCCCACCCTTTTTCTTTCCACGAATGCGGAAAAGGATTTTGATAGGGTGGACTGGGGGTACCTGATGAATACGCTGTCCCATCTCGGTCTAGGCCCCAATATGCTCTCTCGAATTTCGGCTCTTTACCAGTCCCCTACTGCGCAATTGCGCATTAATGGTACATTAAGCGACCCGTTTACCCTTTATAATGGCACTAGACAGGGCTGCCCCCTATCACCCATCTTATTTGCCCTATCCCTGGAACCTTTCCTATCGACAATTCGCAATAATCCGGATATTAGTGGGGTAACTCTGGGATCTAGAGAACATAAATACGCTGCATATGCGGATGACATCTTGTTCTACGTCCAACGCCCCCTTATTTCTCTCCCAAATCTTATGTTAGCTTTTGCCAAATTTTAAAATTAACCTATCCAAATCCGAAATTTTGAATGTTTCCGTCCCTCCTGGTGTGGCGTCGACGCTGAGATCATCCTTTCCCTTTAGCTGGCAGCTCCATTCCCTGAAATACTTAGGTATTCACCTAACTGCAAACCCCGCCTCCCTGTTTAGGAAGAATTACATCCCGCTGTTAAACTCAATCAAAGTTGATCTACAAAAATGGACGCAGCTGGCCCACTCCTGGTTGGGGCGGGTTAGCGTAGTGAAAATGAACGTTTTGCCCAGACTGCTCTTTCTTTTTCAGATGATTCCCTATAGGATTCCCCCGGGGTTCTTCAAATTGGTTAACTCTTTGCTTTGTAGGTATGTGTGGAATCGGAAACGCCCCAGTATTGCTTTCTTTACATTGACTCGACCTAAATGCGCTGGAGGCCTCGCTCTCCCGGATATTAAACGCTACTATTCAGCTACTGTGTTGACCCGCATTTCTGATTGGAAGTACCATAAGACGATGAAACTGTGGGTGCAGCTTGAGAGTGATATGTGTGGTTCTGACGTATTCCCACTCATATGGATCCCGAGTAGATTCCGGAATCTTCTGCCTTCCACGTCCCCACTTACTAGATCTACCCTTGCATTCTGGGATTCACTGTGTAAGCGTCAGAAATGGGCATATAATTCCCCCCTGATGCAATTATCGGGACATGACTACTTTCCTCCGGGTAATATGGATCATTCTTTCAGTAATCGGTTGACATCTCCCCCTCTGCTGCTCCACCATGTGATTACCCCCAATGGGATCAGACCCCTCACAGACCTGATAACAACTTCACCTATATCTTTTATGGATCAATGGAAGCACCACCAGTTGCTGCTGTTTACTAAATCACTGCTCCAGCCTCCACGCTCAATCTCAGATCTGACTCCAGTGGAACATCTACTTGCTGGCTCCCAAATACCAGTGAGGCCTATATCTGGGTTTTTACTGTGCCCTAGCATCCCTCCCCCTTGTTGTTCAGCCATCGTTTCTTTCTCAGTGGGAAAAGGATTTCCAATCTTCAATTTCTGACACTCAACGCTCTACCATTCTCCAGTTGGCACATGTGTCGGCTATATCCTCATCAACTGCGGAAATTAACTACAAGCTGCTGACCCGGTGGCATTACACACCCATGATCCTTCACAAATCCTTCCCTTCTGTTTCTAACTGGCGGGGATGCGGTCAAACTGGTACGCATGCCCACGTGTGGTGGTCTTGTCCCCTCATACAGCCTTACTGGGAGGAGGTCTTACGGGTGATGGAGGAGATTCAGGGGTTTGCAGTACCTTGTGACCCATGGGTTGTCCTGCTACACTGTACAAGGGAACCAATAGGATCATATAGGAAAAGTGTAACCCCCCACTTTTTAAATGCGGCCAAGTCTCTCATGCCGAAATGGTGGAAGACCCAGACAGTTCCCACGATTCCAGACTGGCTGATTGTGGTAGATTTTTTCTACCATATGGAAACTGGTACCCTTAAATTGCGTAATAAATCTGATTTGGCTGATAAAATATGGTCCTGTTGGTTCGCTTTTAAGTTCACATCTAAGTATGCCGATCTTATGTCCCACACTGTGCATTGACCTTGGTACATTTCTTCACACTGCTTTAATGTAAGTTTAGGTATGGTTTTGTGGCTCGGTTCGGTCCCTCCCCTCCCCCTATTCCTTTTTCTCTTCTTCCCTCACCACTTTACGCTTCTCTGTACATCCTCCTGGACGGATTGCAGGTCGGATAAGGTACTCTGATTGATGTATGTTATGGGTCCCCACCTTGTCTTATGATTATGTATATAACACTTGTAATCTGTCTTTTCTTGCTCTTTTTGTTTTTTGCAATAAACATTTATTGAACAAAATATGTGGGGGACATGGCTGGAGGAACATGGGTGGAGGGACATGGCTGCATATGTGGGGGGACATGTCTGCATTTGGGGACACATTTAAAAAAAAGTATCGGTATTTGTACTCGGTCCTAAAAAAGTGGTATCGGGACAACCCTAATTACAACAAAGTTGCCTCTGGCAGAGCTGAACGTTTTAAAACAAAACAATTGCTCTATCGTCCCCCATGTTATGAGCCTGTAAATGACCACGTTAGCTGTCCTGTCCGATAAGCTTGATTGACAGCTTGAGCATCAGTCACTGGATTCCAACATGGGTCAAAAAAAAAAAAGTCACAACATGGTCTGCTGCGGGTTAAAGTTATCGGCCGATTATTTTTTCGATTAATCGGATAAAATCATTTAAAAAAAACGTAATGTGGAATTTTTTCGTTTAACAGTAATAATGAAAAAACTGAGTGTTCCACTCAAACGGGGCAATGCTGGGGCACTAGTATTCCTCCCGGGAACAGCAATGCTGGGGCACTATTCCTCCCAGGAACAGCGATGCTGGGGCACTATTCCTCCCAGGAACAGCGATGCTGGGGCACTATTCCTCCCAGGAACAGCGATGCTGGGGCACTATTCCTCCCAGGAACAGCGATGCTGGGGCACTATTCCTCCCAGGAACAGCGATGCTGGGGCACTATTCCTCCCAGGAACAGCGATGCTGGGGCCCAGGAACACCAAATGATGGTGTACTACTATTCCTCCCGGTTACACCATCGATGGGGCACTATTCCCCTACCCCTCCCAGGAAAACCAATGGGGCAATATTCCCTCCCCTCGGAACACCAATGGGGCAATATGCCCCCCCCCAGGAAAACCAATGATGGGGCACTACTATTCCACCCACCCCCCCGGAACACCAATGATGGGAGTATGGGGAATTGTCATCAAAATGCATATGCAAATACTGTACTGTACTGTTGTCTACTTTTCACAGCTCCGTGCTCCACCTCACGGCTGCTTCTTGCCTCTGTTCCCTCAAGGAAGCAGCGAGCGGGGCTGAGATCGGTGGGGAGCTGACGTCAGAGAAGAGGCGGTGCGGACGTGCCTTGTTATGCAATTGCATACACAGGACACGGTGCGAAAGTGCCTTGTAAGGCGGCGAGACAGGCAGAAAGGAAGCAAGGTGCGGACCAACTAATTGATAATGAAATTCGTTGACAACGATTTTCATTATCGATAATATCGCTTAATTGTTTCAGCCCTAATTGATGGGCACTAATATGCGGCACGGATAGGCGGCATGGATGGGCACTGATAGGTGGCATGGATGGGCACTGATAGGTGGCATAGATGGGCACTAATAGGTGGCAATAACGTATGTGTTGTACTAATTGATGCCAATCAGTGCCAAACAATGCCTGCCAATCAGTGATGCCCATTCATTACTTGTGTCATCCCTGGTGGTCTAGGGTGACATATCTGTGTTTGTTTTGCATCCCCCGTCAGAGGAGCAGCCAATAGGCTCTCCTCTACTCGCGCCTGATAGACGCGAGTGAGGAAAAGCCAATTACCCGCTTTTCCCATTTACATCATGATCAACCGTGATTGGACACAGCTGATCACGTGGTAAAGAGTCTGCGTCGGAGACTCTTTACCTAGATCGGCGTTGCAGGGTGACAGACTGAGACCCTGCAACAACGATTGTCGCGATGTGCACCCCATATCCTGAGGACGTCATATGACATCCAGTCAGGATATTGAAACCACTTTGCTAACATCAATCAGTCAAAAAAAGCTTGCCATGGTTGATCGTATTTTAATAAAGGAAGGATTTAAGATTATGTACATCGCTGGCGCTGTTGTTCTTTTTGACCGGGAGAAAAAAATTATTTTGTTTCAAAGCGACAGAAATTACACCTAGGTCGGCGGTGTTGGATTAACTTTAACCCGCAGCAGAGTGTCGTGACTTTATTTTTCTGACCCATGCTGGAATCCAGCGACTTATGCTCAAGCTGTCGATCAAGCTTATCGGATAGGACAGCCAACGTGGTAATTTACAGGCTCGTAACATGTGGGACGGTAGAAGAGAAATCTATAGAAGAAAAGTCTTCAATCGGGCAAACGACCGGTGATGAAAGAGAATCCTCCGCTATTTTTTTCAGAAGGGGGAGGAACAGGACCAGCCCCTGCAGCAAGGCCTGGAGGAAGTTATTGGTATGTATTGTGGAGAAATATTTGTAGGGCTCTGGATTAAAGGGGTTGTAAAGATACAATTTGATTTCCCTAAATCTCTACCTTAGCGCACTTACCTCATCCTTCCTTCCATTTTGCTTTTAAATGTCCTTATTTCTTCTGAGAAATCCTCACAGCTCCTTTATCTGCAACGTAGCGAGCGTCCTGACTCTCCTGTAGTCCAAGGGAGGGGGCGAGCATGACACTCCACACCAGGGAGAAAGCCTCACATTATGGTGTGGAGTTACAGACAGAAGAACAGGAAGTGAGGATTTCTCAGAAGAAATAAGGACATTTAAAAGCAAAAATCAGAGTTAGTCTTACCGGAAACTCTGTTTCCAGGAGTCTTCCAGGACAGCCCTTGAGAGATGGAGCTCCTCCCTGGACAGGAAACACATCACCTCCAGCTCTTTAAAAGGCGGTCCCTCAGGCATCTGGTCAGTTTTAATCCGAAGGACGGAGCTGAAAAACAGTTAATGACATACATACATATAATCCATGCATATATACATACCCACATAAATACCTACCTTAAAGCATAGGGTGGGAACGTGCTGTCCTGGAAGACTCCTGGAAACAGAGTTTCCGGTAAGACTAACTCTGATTTTCCCAAGGCGTCTTCCAGGACAGCCCTTGAGAGGATGAGCAAGCACTCACCAGATTAGGGTGGGACTACTGCTTGCAGGACTTTCCTCCCAAAGGCCTGATCTTGGCTACTTAGGACGTCCAGTCGGTAATGTCGAATGAACGTGGACATGCTTGACCACGTAGCGGCCTTACATATCTGCTCCGGGGTAGCGCCGGCTCTTTCTGCCCAGGACGTGGCTAACGCCCTTGTAGAGTGTGCTTTCAACCCCTGCGGAGGATCCAAGTGTAGGGCTTTATACCCTTCCAAGATGGCCAATTTAATCCACCTGGCTAGAGTCCCTTTTGAAGCTTGTTTTCCTTTTCGATTACCGGAAAAAAGAACAAACCGTGCATCTGATTTTCTAAAGCCTTTAGTTGCTTCCAGATAGACTAAAAGACATCTTCTGACATCCAGCCAGTGTAGCTGCTCTTCTTTGCTATTTCTTGGTTTATTGCAAAAAGAAGGAAGTATAATGTCCTGACCCTTGTGGAAAGCAGAGGCGACTTTTGGCACAAAGGACTGATCTGTCTTTAGAATAACTTTATCCTCCAAAATTTGCATATAAGGATCTCTAATTGAGAGAGCCTGAAGTTCGCTGATTCTGCGGGCAGAAGTCATAGCGATCAAAAAAATTGTCTTTAAAGTAACCAGCTTTAAGGATGCCTCTGATATCGGCTCAAAAGGCTCTTTAATGATTGCTTTCAACATAAGAGATAGGTCCCATGTCGGGACCTTACGGCATGGGGCCGGGCGTTGTTTGGCAATTGCTTTGCAAAATCGACTGATAAGCGGGTCCTCTTGTAGGGAGCGCTGAACATAAACTGAAAGGGCAGCAATTTGAACCTTAATCGTGCTTAAGGCCAGCTTCTTGTCGATGCCTTCTTGTAAGAACTCCAAAATCGTTGGGGAATCTTGTTCCCACTTTCCATTCTCTTTTAGCCAGAGATTGAATCTCTTCCAGTGTTTCAGATAAATCGCTCTGGTAACTGGTTTGCGACTCTGTAACAGTTTTGATCACTCTATCTGATAGACCCTTAGACTTCAGGATGTCTATTTCAGAAACCAGGCCGCTAGATTCAGAAAGGCCGGATTGGGGTGCCGTACTGGACCTTGAGTCAACAGATCTTGACTGCACGGCAACATCCATGGTGGACGATCCGCCAACGATAGTAGAAGCGAAAACCATGCCCTTTTTGGCCAAAAAGGGGCTATCAGGATAAGGGAAGTCTTCTCCATCCTGTATTTGGCCAGGACCCTCGGTAAGAGATGCAGAGGTGGCAAAGCATATGTCAGGGAGAATGACCATGCGCTTTGAAGGGCATCGACTGCCACCGGTCGATCCCTGGGGTTCAGTGAGAAAAATTCTGGAAGCTTGGTATTTCTCCTGTTGGCGAACAAGTCGACCTCCGGAAGACCCCATTTGGACACTATCTTGGCAAAGACCGTCGGATCCAGAGACCATTCTTCTTGAGAGACTGATTGTCTGCTCAAGAAATCGGCTAGACTGTTTTGCGTACCCTTGAGATGGACAGCTGAAAGTGACCCGAGATTCTCTTCTGCCCATACAAAAACTTCCTTTGCTATGCCCATCAGGGTGGGATTCCTGGTCCCTCCTTGTTTGTTCAAATACGCTACAGTAGTTGTATTGTCCGACCTGATCTGTAGATGTTGATGCTTGAGCTGCCCCTGGAACGCTGCAATCCCTTTGGCTACGGCTTTTAACTCTCGATAATTTGAAGAGCGTTTCTTTTCTAGATGACTCCAGGTGCCTTGTGCCCACCGACCTTCTAGGTGGGCTCCCCAACCCTGGTTGCTGGCGTCCGTAGTCAAAATGCGTGTCACATGTGGGTTCCACAGCAGACCTTTGTTCAGGTGGTTTTGGTTTCTCCACCACCAGAGAGTCTGCTTTGTTTTTTCTGGCAGGTATACTTTCTCCTCCAAGTCTTTTCCTGCGAGATTTTGAAGGAGAAAAGACTGGAGTGGCCTTTGGTGGAACCTGGCCCATCTGACTGCTGGGATGGAGGCTGTCATGAGGCCTAGGACTGACATTATCTCCCTTACTGTGACAGGGAGATTTGTCTGCAACTGAGCTACTCGCTGACTTAGATGATCGATCTTTTCTTGTGGGAGAAAGGTCCTTTGCTCTGTAGAACTTACTATGTAGCCCAAGAACAGGATTTCCTGTGTGGGAATGAGGATTGACTTTTCCCTGTTGACTATCCAGCCTAACTGAGTCAACCACTGCTGGACGACCACTAGGTCCTCGAGTAGCCTTTGTTTTGTGGGTGCCAGGAACAACAGGTCGTCCAAGTATGGGACGACTGTTATCCCTTGGAGTCTTAGTGGGGCCAACGTCTCGGCAAGGATTTTGGTAAAGATCCTCGGGGACGAGGAGAGGCCAAAGGAGAGGGCTTGGCTCTGATAGTGGAAAATCTTTTCCCCCATCCGAACAGCTATGCGCAGGAACCTTTGGGAGCTTACTCTGATAGGAATGTGGAGGTAGGCATCTTTCAGATCTATCTTTGCCATAAAGCAGTCCTTCTGAAGCAAATTCTTGACAGAATAAATAGATTCCATCCGGAATTTTTTGTACCGAATGACTGTATTCAACGGTTTTAGGTTGAAAATCAGGCGATACTTCCCTGATAGCTTTCGTACCAGAAAGACGTGCGAGTAAAAACCCTGACCTTCTTCCTGTTTGGGAACTGGTATTAGGACTTTTTGATCTACAAATTCTCCTATGAGAAGCTGTAGTGCCTGCGCTTTTACCGGTTTTGCCAGCTGTGTAACCAAGAATCTTGTCGGTGGCAACTGACTGAACTCCAGGGCATAGCCCTTTCCTATGACTCCCCTGACAAAGTTGTTGGAGGTCAACTTTATCCATTGTGGAAGGAAATCCCCCAGTCTTCCTCCCACCTGGATCCTGGCCTCATTGAGATTTGGGATTTTTGTCAGGAGGGTTAAAGAGCACTTTTGCTTTTTGCTTCCATCCTTGCGCCCCCCAGGATCTATTTGGCTTTCCTTTCTCTTGCGTTTTCTTTTGCCCCTTAAAGGAACGAAAAAACTTCTTGTTAAAAGGTTTTTTCTTTTCAGGAAAGGTCCTCTTTTTATCCGCCGTGCGTTCTAACGCTTCATCTAGCGGAGTGCCAAACAAAAGGTTACCTGAGAAAGGAACGCTACAAAGACGTAATTTAGATGAGGTGTCTCCTGGCCAAGTTTTGAGCCAAAGAGTTCTCCTGGCTGCTACTGACAGTGAAGCTGACCTGGCTGAAAGTTTTACCGATTCTGCCGAAGCATCAGCGATAAAACCAACTGCCTTAAACAGCATTGGAAGAGATTTCAATAAATCTTCTCTAGGAGTACCTGCTGTCAGGTGTTTCTGTAGCTGTTTGAGCCAAAATTCTAAATTACGCGCTACACACGTCGTTGCCAGGGCTGGTTTAAGATTAGCCATGGCTGCGTCCCAGGATCTCTTGAGGATAACATCTCCCCTTTTGTCCATGGGGTCTGCTAAATGTCCCATGTCCTCAAACACTAAGTCTGAGTGCTTCGAGACTTTTGACAGGGGGGCATCCAGTTTTGGGGACTGGTTCCAGACTGCCTTAGGGTCTTCCTCAAAAGGAAATCTTCTTTTCAAACCGCTAGAAAAGAAAGGCCTTTTGTCAGGTTCCTCCCATTCCCTAAGCACCAGGTCTGACATCAGCTTGTGCACCGGAAAAACGTTTTGCTTTTTCTTGCTTAACCCCTGATACATTTTATCATGTCGTGAGAGAGAAGTCTTTTCTTCCTTCATCTCTAACGTTTCATGAATAGCCCCAATTAATTCATCTACCTCCTCCTGGGAGAGCTTGAATCTAGTGGGTGTGCGGGAGTCATTCTGATCATCTTCCTGCCTAGAATCTGAATGGGAGGAATCTGAATCAGGAATTCTAAGGGAAATCTCCTCATTCTCCACAGGATCACCTGCTCCTGACGCTACCGGAGTGGGAGAGGTGGGCACCTCTTGCTGTGTGGTGGCTGGCGTTGGGATTTGCGAATCAGCAATAAGTTTCCTAAAGGACTGAAAAGTTGCTTTCATCTCCTCTTTAACCACTTGACTACTGGGCACTTAAACCCACTTAATAACCAGACCAATTTTCAGCTTTCGGTGCTCTCACATTTTGAATGACAATAACTCAGTCATACAACACTGCAAC
This sequence comes from Rana kukunoris, assembly GCA_029574335.1. NCBI lineage: Eukaryota > Metazoa > Chordata > Amphibia > Anura > Ranidae > Rana > Rana kukunoris. The sequence continues at coordinate 145,014,251 of CM056059.1, read as the reverse complement.
CAAATGAAATTTTTGTCCTTTTTTTCCCACAAATAGAGCTTTCTTTTGGTGGTATTTTATCACCTCTGCGGTTTTTATTTTTTTCACTATAAATGAAAAAAGAACGAAAATTTTGTAAAAAAATGAATTTTTCTTCATTTCTATTATAAAATTTTGCAAAAAAGTAATTTTTCTTCATAAATTTGGCCTAAAATGTATACTGCTACATATCTTTGGTAACAAAACAAAAAAAATTTAGATATTATTTAGTCTGGGTGAAAGTTATGGGGTCTAAAAGCTATGGTACCAATTACTGAAAATTGATCAATTTGATCACATCTGATGTACGGACAGCCTCTCTCATTTCTTGAGACCCTAACATGCCAGAAAAGTACAAATACCCCCCAAATGACCCCTTTTTGGAAAGAAGACATTCCAAGGTATTTAGAAAGAGGCATTGTGAGTTCTTTGAAGTTTGTAATTTTTCCCACAATTCTTTGCAAAAGCAAGATTTTTTTCATTTTTATTTTCTTTCCACAAAATGTTCATATTAGCGGGTTATTTCTCACACACAGCATATGCATACCACAAATTACACCCCAAAACACATTCTGCTATTCCTCCCGAGTATGGCGATACCCCATGTGTGGGACTTTTTGACACAGCGTGGCCACATGGAATGGCGCCAAACTTTGCGACTTAAAAATCCCCATAGGTGACGCTTTAAATATTTTTACTGGTTACATCATTTTAGTTGGAGAGGAGGTCTAGGGCCAAAATTATTGCTCTCGCTCTAACGTTCGCAGCGATACCTCACATGTGTGGTTTGAACACCGTTTTCATATGTGGGCGGGACTTGCGTATGCGGTCGCTTCTGCATGCGAGCTCACGGGGACAGGGGCGCTGTATGCCCAGAGTATTGCGGAGTATGCCCAGAGTATTGCGGAGTATGCCCAGAGTATTGCGGAGTATGCCCAGAGTATTGCAGAGTATGCCCAGAGTATTGCGGAGTATGCCCAGAGTATTGCGGAGTATGCCCAGAGTATTGCAGAGTATGCCCAGAGTATTGCGGAGTATGCCCAGAGTATTGCGGAGTATGCCCAGAGTATTGCAGAGTATGCCCAGAGTATTGCGGAGTATGCCCAGAGTATTGCGGAGTATGCCCAGAGTATTGCAGAGTATGCCCAGAGTATTGCGGAGTATGCCCAGAGTATTGCGGAGTATGCCCAGAGTATTGCGGAGTATGCCCAGAGTATTGCAGAGTATGCCCAGAGTATTGCAGAGTATGCCCAGAGTATTGCGGAGTATGCCCAGAGTATTGCGGAGTATGCCCAGAGTATTGCGGAGTATGCCCAGAGTATTGCGGAGTATGCCCAGAGTATTGCAGAGTATGCCCAGAGTATTGCGGAGTATGCCCAGAGTATTGCGGAGTATGCCCAGAGTATTGCGGAGTATGCCCAGAGTATTGCGGAGTATGCCCAGAGTATTGCGGAGTATGCCCAGAGTATTGCGGAGTATGCCCAGAGTATTGCGGAGTATGCCCAGAGTATTGCGGAGTATGCCCAGAGTATTGCGGAAGTATGCCCAGAGTATTGCGGAAGTATGCCCAGAGTATTGCGGAAGTATGCCCAGAGTATTGCGGAAGTATGCCCAGAGTATTGCGGAGTATGCCCAGAGTATTGCGGAGTATGCCCAGAGTATTGCGGAAGTATGCCCAGAGTATTGCGGAAGTATGCCCAGAGTATTGCGGAGTATGCCCAGAGTATTGCGGAGTATGCCCAGAGTATTGCGGAGTATGCCCAGAGTATTGCGGAGTATGCCCAGAGTATTGCGGAAGTATGCCCAGAGTATTGCGGAAGTATGCCCAGAGTATTGCGGAAGTATGCCCAGAGTATTGCGGAAGTATGCCCAGAGTATTGCGGAAGTATGCCCAGAGTATTGCGGAAGTATGCCCAGAGTATTGCGGAAGTATGCCCAGAGTATTGCGGAAGTATGCCCAGAGTATTGCGGAAGTATGCCCAGAGTATTGCCCCCCATAGTATGCCCAGAGTATGCCCAGAGTATGGCAGAGTATTGCCCCCCCCCCCAGAGTATTGCCCCCCCCCCCCAGAGTATTGCCCCCCCCAGAGTGTTGCCCAGCATTGCAGAGTATGTGCAGCAGGGATGGCTGAGCAGGGAGGGATGGATGGATCTGTGACTACATTTGTCACAGATCCAGCCCGCAGCACTGGCGCTGCCATCCGCTCCCTCCCCTCTCCTCTCACACTGTACCGATCGGTACAGAGAGAGGAGGGAGGAACCGGCGTCAGCACATGACGCCGGTCTGTTTACATCTGATCGCGCCGTCATTGGACGGCGCGATCACGTGGTAAACCGCCGCTATCAGCGGCGATTTACCGTGATTCGTGACCCGCCGGGTCCTCTGGACCCGGCGGTCACGGACATTCCCGTGTGCGCGCCCCAGGGGGCGCGCGGGAGCGCGACTCTGGAATCACGTTATATAACGTGATCCCAGAGTTAAGCAACCACCTTGCCGCCGTTAGTTTTCGGCAGGTGGTTGCTAAGTGGTTAAAAGAACCCAAAAATTTGTTAAGTGGGGAATCCTCTTCACTGCTTATCACAGTAGAAATACAGGGTCCACATAAGCTTTTGGTATATCCTGATGCTAGTCTTGCATTACATGTAGCACACTTCTTTTTGCTAGAAGGGACTTTAACACTGTGGTCTTTTGGATCTTTCTGGTAGGAAACAAAAGAAAGAGATGTCCTCCTTTAAGAAAAGGTATCTCTAGCCTGCCATCCTAAGGTGCCCACTGAGCTAAACATAGGCAAACATTCCTATCTAGCTCCCCTTCTAAAACAGGTGAAATACACAGGAAAAAAGAGCTCTGGCACAGCCAGCCTACCTGTGAAGAGCCGGCGCTAGACTCCCCTGGCGCGTGTACAGCGTCCATCTTGTGTCTGTATACAGGCAGCGTTCAGCCCACGCTTGCTGCCTTTTAAACGCCGGCTCAGCCTTCCAAACTTCCCGCGCCAGAAACCGGAACCACAGCTTCCGGCGCTCAGTGATGACGCGCATCCCGGCCTGGAAGCTACGCCCAGCGACTTCCGGGTCACGGCGTCCACCGCAAGGAAAGAATTCCCTTGCTGCTAACGCCGCCGCCTGATGCAAGCCATCACCGCCAACTCCCTCGCCGGGCACCGGGGGAAGGAGGAAACGGGGAACTCCAGACCCAGTCGGAGGGAACCCGCGGCCACAAGAGGAGAGATCGTTCGGGTAAGCACAGCCCAGCTGTCTTCCCTCAGCCCCTGGAGATGGACTCCCTCCCGGATCCATCCCTCTGCAAAAGACGGTTCCCAGGTGACATGTCTCCTCCGACTGAGGAAACACATAAAACTGACCAGATGCCTGAGGGACCGCCTTTTAAAGAGCTGGAGGTGATGTGTTTCCTGTCCAGGGAGGAGCTCCATCTCTCAAGGGCTGTCCTGGAAGACGCCTTGGGAAATAGAAAATTTTGGTTCCTCTTTCCCTCTCTCTCTCGTTCGCTCTCTCTCTCGTTCGCTCTCTCTCTCGTTCTCGTTCTCTCTCTCGTTCTCTCTCTCGTTCTCTCTCTCTCTCGTTCTCTCTCTCTCTCGTTCTCTCTCTCTCTCTCTCTCGTTCTCTCTCTCTCTCTCTCTCGTTCTCTCTCTCTCTCGTTCTCTCTCTCTCTCTCTCTCTCGTTACCTCTCTCTCTCTCGTTACCTCTCTCTCTCTCGTTACCTCTCTCTCTCTCTCGTTCTCTCTCTCTCTCGTTCTCTCTCTCTCTCTCGTTCTCTCTCTCTCTCTCTCTCTCTCGTTACCTCTCTCTCTCTCTCGTTACCCCTCTCTCTCTCTCGTTACCTCTCTCTCTCTCGTTACCTCTCTCTCTCTCGTTCTCGTTCCCTCTCTCTCTCTCTCTCCCCCTCGTTCCCTCTCTCGTTCTCGTTCCCTTTCTCGTTCCCTCTCTCGTTCTCGTTCCCTCTCTCTCTCTCGTTCTTTCTCTCGTTCTCTCTCTCTTGTTCTCGTTCTCTCTCGTTCTCTCTCTCTCTCTCTCGTTCTCGTTCCCTCTCTCGTTCTCGTTCCCTCTCTCGTTCTCGTTCCCTCTCTCGTTCTCGTTCCCTCTCTCTCTCATTCTCTCGTTCTCTCTCTCGTTCTCTCTCGTTCTCGCTCTCTCTCGTTCTCGTTCTCTCTCTCTTGTTCTCGTTCTCTCTCGTTCTCTCTCATTCTCGTTCTCTCTCGTTCTCTCTCATTCTCATTCTCTCTCGTTCTCTCTCTCGTTCTCTCTCTCTCTCGTTCTCTCTCTCTCTCTCGTTCTCTCTCTCTCGTTCTCTCTCTCTCTCTCTCTCGTTCTCTCTCTCTCTCTCGTTCTCTCTCTCTCGTTCTCTCTCTCTCTCGTTCTCTCTCTCTCGTTCTCTCTCTCTCGTTCTCTCTCTCTCGCTTTCTCTCTCTCGCTTTCTCTCTCTCGTTCTCTCTCTCTCGTTCTCTCTCTCTCGCTCTCTCGTTCTCTCTCTCTCTCTCTCGTTACTCTCTCTCTCTCGTTACTCTCTCTCTCTCTCGTTACTCTCTCTCTCTCTCGTTACTCTCTCTCTCTCTCGTTACTCTCTCTCTCTCTCGTTACTCTCGCTCTCTCTCGTTACTCTCGCTCTCTCTCGTTACTCTCGCTCTCTCTCGTTCTCGCTCTCTCTCGTTCTCGCTCTCTCTCGTTCTCTCTCTCTCTCGTTCTCTCTCTCTCTCGCTCTCTCTCGTTCTCTCTCGTTCTCGCTCTCTCTCTCTCTCGTTTTCTCTCTCTCTCTCTCTCTCTCTCTCGTTTTCTCTCTCTCTCTCTCGTTTTCTCTCTCTCTCTCGTTTTCTCTCTCTCTCTCTCTCGTTTTCTCTCTCTCTCGTTTTCTCTCTCTCTCGTTTTCTCTCTCTCTCGTTTTCTCTCTCTCTCTCGTTTTCTCTCTCTCTCGTTTTCTCTCTCTCTCTCTCGTTTTCTCTCTCTCTCTCGTTCTCTCTCTCTCTCTCTCGCTCTCGTTCTCTCTCTCGTTTTCTCTCTCTCTCTCGTTTTCTCTCTCTCTCTCTCTCTCGTTTTCTCTCTCTCTCTCTCTCTCGTTTTCTCTCTCTCTCTCTCTCTCTCGTTTTCTCTCTCTCTCTCTCTCTCTCTCTCTCGTTTTCTCTCTCTCTCGTTTTCTCTCTCTCTCGTTCGCTCTCGTTCGCTCTCGTTACTCTCTCTCTCTTGTTACTCTCTCTCTTGTTACTCTCTCTCTCTCTTGTTACTCTCTCTCTCTCTCGTTACTCTCTCTCTCTCTCGTTACTCTCGCTCTCTCTCGTTACTCTCGCTCTCTCTCGTTCTCGCTCTCTCTCGTTCTCGCTCTCTCTCTTGTTCTCGTTCTCTCTCGTTCTCTCTCTCTCTCGTTCTCTCTCTCTCTCTCGTTCTCTCTCTCTCGTTCTCTCTCTCTCTCGTTCTCTCTCTCTCTCGTTCTCTCTCTCTCGCTCTCTCTTGTTACTCTCTCTCTCTCGTTACTCTCTCTCTCTCTTGTTTCTCTCTCTTGTTACTCTCTCTCTTTCTCTCGTTACTCTCTCTCTCTCTCGTTACACTCTCTCTCTCTCTCGTTACACTCTCTCTCTCTCTCGTTACTCTCGCTCTCTCTCGTTCTCTCTCGTTCTCGCTCTCTCTCTCTCTCTCGTTCTCTCTCTCTAGTTCTCTCTCTCTAGTTCTCTCTCTCGTTCTCGCTCTCTCTCGTTCTTGTTCTCTCTCGTTCTCGCTCTCTCGTTCTCTCTCTCTCTCGTTTTCTCTCTCTCTCTCTCGTTTTCTCTCTCTCTCTCTCTCGTTTTCTCTCTCTCTCGTTTTCTCTCTCTCTCTCGCTTTCGTTTTCTCTCTCTCGTTTTCTCGTTCTCTCTCTCTCTCGTTTTCTCGTTCTCTCTCTCTCTCGTTCTCTCTCGTTCTCGCTCGTTCTTGTTCTCTCGTTCTCGCTCTCTCTCGTTCTTGTTCTCTCTCGCTCTCTCTCGTTCTCTCTCGTTCTCTCTCTCGTTCTCTCTCTCGTTCTCTCTCTCTCTCGTTCTCTCGCTCTCTCTCTTATGTTCTCATTCTCTCTCTCGTTCTCTCTCGTTTTCTCTCTCTCGTTCTCTCTCGTTTTCTCTCTCTCGTTTTCTCTCTCTCGTTCTCTCTCGTTCGCTCTCGTTCTCTCTCGTACGCTCTCGTTCTCTCTCGTACGCTCTCGTTCTCTCTCTCTCGTGTTCTCTCTCTCTCTCTCGTTCTCTCTCTCTCTCTCGTTCTCTCTCTCTCTCTCTCTCTCTCGCTCTCTCTCTCTCTCTCGCTCTCTCTCTCATTCTCGCTCTCTCTCGTTCGCTCTCGTACGCTCTCTCTCGTTCTCGCTCTCTCGTTCTCTCTCTCTCTCGTTCTTTCGTTTTCTCTCGTTCTCTTTCTCTCGTTCTCTCTCTCTCTCGTTCTCTCTCGTTCTCTCTCTCTCTCTCTCTCTCGTTCTCTCTCTCTCTCGTTCTCTCTCTCTCTCGTTCTCTCTCTCTCTCGTTCTCTCTCTCTCTCGTTCTCTCTCTCTTGTTACTCTCGCTCTCTCTCATTCTCGCTCTCTCTCGTTCTCGCGTTCTCTCTCTCTCTCGTTCTCTCGTTCTCTCTCGTTCTCTCTCTCTCTCTCTCTCTCGTTCTCTCTTTCTCTCGTTCTCTCTCTCTCTCTCTCTCTCTCTCGTTCTCTCTCTCTCTCTCTCTCGTTCTCTAGTTTTCTCTCTCTCTCTCGTTCTCTCTCTCTCTCGTTCTCTCTCTCTCGTTCTCTCTCTCTCTCGTTCTCTCTCTCTCTCTCGTTCTCTCTCTCTCTCTCTCGTTCTCTCTCTCTCTCTCTCGTTCTCTCTCTCTCGTTCTCTCTCTCTCTCGTTCTCTCTCTCTCTCTCTCTCTCTCTCTCTCTCTCTCTCTCTCTCTCTCTCGTTCTCTCTCTCGTTCTCTCTCTCGTTCTCTCGCTCTCTCGTTCTCTCGCTCTCTCGTTCTCTCTCGCTCTCTCTCTCATGTTCTCATTCTCTCTCTCGTTCTCTCTCGTTTTCTCTCTCTCGTTTTCTCTCTCTCGTTCTCTCTCGTTCGCTCTCGTTCTCTCTCGTACGCTCTCGTTCTCTCTCTCTCTCGTTCTCTCTCTCTCTCTCGTTCTCTCTCGTTCTCTCGTTCTCTCTCTCTCTCTCTCTCGTTCTCGCTCTCTCTCTCATTCTCGCTCGCTCTCGTTCGCTCTCTCTCGTTCTCGCTCTCTCGTTCTCTCTCTCTCTCGTTCTTTCGTTTTCTCTCGTTCTCTTTCTCTCGTTCTCTATCTCTCTCTCGTTCTCTATCTCTCTCTCGTTCTCTCTCGTTCTCTCTCTCTCTCGTTCTCTCTCTCTCTCGTTCTCTCTCTCTCTCTCTCTCTCGTTCTCTCTCTCTCTCGTTCTCTCTCTCTCTCGTTCTCTCTCTCTCTCGTTCTCTCTCTCTCTCGTTCTCTCTATCTCTCTCTCGTTCTCTCTCTCTCGTTACTCTCGCTCTCTCTCATTCTCGCTCTCTCTCGTTCTCTCTCGTTCTCTCTCGTTCTCTCTCGTTCTCTCTCGTTCTCTCTCGTTCTCTCTCTCTCTCGTTCTCTATCTCTCTCTCTCTCTCGTTCTCTCTCTCTCTCTCTCGTTCTCTCTCTCTCTCGTTCTCTAGTTTTCTCTCTCTCTCTCGTTCTCTCTCTCTCTCGTTCTCTCTCTCTCTCGTTCTCTCTCTCTCTCGTTCTCTCTCTCTCTCGTTCTCTCTCTCTCTCTCTCTCTCTCTCGTTCTCTCTCTCTCTCTCTCTCTCTCTCTCTCTCTCTCTCGTGTTCTCTCTCTCTTTCGTGTTCTCTCTCTCTCTCGTTCTCTCTCTCTCTCTCTCTCGTGTTCTCTCTCTCTCTCTCTCTCGTGTTCTCT
>CM056059.1:144763868-145001368 GCA_029574335.1 Rana kukunoris | reverse complement strand
TCTCTCTCTCTCGTGTTCTCTCTCTCTCTCTCGTGTTCTCTCTCTCTCGTGTTCTCTCTCTCTCTCTCTCTCTCTCTCTCTCTCGTGTTCTCTCTCTCTCTCTCGTGTTCTCTCTCTCTCTCTCGTGTTCTCTCTCTCTCTCTCGTGTTCTCTCTCTCTCTCTCTCTCGTGTTCTCTCTCTCTCTCTCTCTCGTGTTCTCTCTCTCTCTCTCGTGTTCTCTCTCTCTCTCTCGTGTTCTCTCTCTCTCTCTCTCTTGTGTTCTCTCTCTCTCTCTCTCTCTTGTGTTCTCTCTCTCTCTCTCTCGTGTTCTCTCTCTCTCTCTCTCGTGTTCTCTCTCTCTCGTGTTCTCTCTCTCTCTCGTGTTCTCTCTCTCTCTCTCTCTCGTGTTCTCTCTCTCTCTCTCTCTCTCGTGTTCTCTCTCTCTCTCTCTTGTGTTCTCTCTCTCTCTCTCTCTTGTGTTCTCTCTCTCTCTCTCTCGTGTTCTCTCTCTCTCTCTCGTGTTCTCTCTCTCTCTCTCGTGTTCTCTCTCTCTCTCTCGTGTTCTCTCTCTCTCTCTCGTGTTCTCTCTCTCTCTCTCGTGTTCTCTCTCTCTCTCTCTCTCGTGTTCTCTCTCTCTCTCTCTCTCTCTCGTGTTCTCTCTCTCTCTCTCGTGTTCTCTCTCTCTCTCTCGTGTTCTCTCTCTCTCTCTCTCTCTCTGTGTTCTCTCTCTCTCTCTCGTGTTCTCTCTCTCTCGTGTTCTCTCTCTCTCGTGTTCTCTCTCTCTCTCTCTCGTGTTCTCTCTCTCTCGTGTTCTCTCTCTCTCTCTCGTGTTCTCTCTCTCTCTCTCGTGTTCTCTCTCTCTCGTGTTCTCTCTCTCTCTCTCTCGTGTTCTCTCTCTCTCTCTCGTGTTCTCTCTCTCTCTCTCGTGTTCTCTCTCTCTCTCTCGTGTTCTCTCTCTCTCTCTCGTGTTCTCTCTCTCTCTCTCTCTCTCTCTCTCTCGTGTTCTCTCTCTCTCTCTCTCGTGTTCTCTCTCTCTCTCTCGTGTTCTCTCTCTCTCTCGTGTTCTCTCTCTCTCGTGTTCTCTCTCTCTCTCTCGTGTTCTCTCTCTCTCTCTCTCTCGTGTTCTCTCTCTCTCTCTCTCTCGTGTTCTCTCTCTCTCGTGTTCTCTCTCTCTCGTGTTCTCTCTCTCTCTCTCTCGTGTTCTCTCTCTCTCTCTCTCGTGTTCTCTCTCTCTCGTGTTCTCTCTCTCTCTCGTGTTCTCTCTCTCTCTCTCTCTCTCGTGTTCTCTCTCTCTCTCTCTCTCGTGTTCTCTCTCGTGTTCTCTCTCTCTCGTGTTCTCTCTCTCTCGTGTTCTCTCTCTCTCGTGTTCTCTCTCTCTCGTGTTCTCTCTCTCTCGTGTTCTCTCTCTCTCGTGTTCTCTCTCTCTCGTGTTCTCTCTCTCTCGTGTTCTCTCTCTCTCTCTCTCTCTCTCGTGTTCTCTCTCTCTCTCTCTCGTGTTCTCTCTCTCTCGTGTTCTCTCTCTCTCTCTCGTGTTCTCTCTCTCTCTCGTGTTCTCTCTCTCTCTCTCGTGTTCTCTCTCTCATGTTCTCTCTCTCTCATGTTCTCTCTCTCTCATGTTCTCTCTCTCTCATGTTCTCTCTCTCTCTCGTGTTCTCTCTCTCTCTCTCGTGTTCTCTCTCTCTCTCTCTCGTGTTCTCTCTCTCTCTCTCTCGTGTTCTCTCTCTCTCTCTCTCGTGTTCTCTCTCTCTCTCTCTCGTGTTCTCTCTCTCTCTCTCTCTCGTGTTCTCTCTCTCTCTCGTGTTCTCTCTCTCTCTCTCTCTCTCTCTCTCGTGTTCTCTCTCTGTTTGATCCTATGACTATACTCAGGTTTCTGTATGTTCTTGCACAAGGTTATGATCCTGACTGTTGAATAGAACTGCCTTTGGTTAGATCAGATCAATGTATTGTACTTCTTGATTTTATCTAGAGGTCGACCGATATATCGGCCGATATTTGGTGTTTTTTAATCAATCGACGCCGGACGATTTTGCTGGGAAAGAAAGCCGATATTTCCGTGTGATTAAACCTCAGCACGACTTGCTAAAAAGCTTCTGTAATAGAAGTCAATGCAAGTTGCCTGAGATGTTTACTTCTCCCTCCTGGGCAGCCTGCCAAGTTTTGAGAAAAGATCTACAATGTTGCTACTTATCAATTAACTTTGCTTACAAGTAAAAATCCTGTATTTTCTGCTAGAAAATCATTAGAACCCCCAAACATTATATATATTTTTTAGCAGAGACCCTAGGAAATAAAATGGCGATTGTTGCAATATTTTATGTCACACGGCATTCGCACAGCGGTCTTTCAAGCGCATTTTTTTGGGAAAAAATACACTTTAATTAATAAAAAAAATAAAAATAAACAGTAAAGTTAGCCCATCACTTCCTGATTCCCTTACCGAAGATGGCGGCAGCAGCACCCGAGGGAGAGATCGACTTCGGGTGCCGATATCGGATGTGAACGATCTCCATAGACAATAATTCAAATTCGACGGTACGGCGTATTGTAGCGTGGCGCTTCAGGCGACAAAACGCCTAGGTGTGAATGCAGCCTTATATCCCAGCTAGTGGGCCGATGAAGGGGTTAAATGCTCTTGTGTAGCGCCACTGCAGATGCGCTTTGCAGGCTCTTCGGCCGCGGTGCCATTCATTTCAATGGGCAGGAGTGGTATACACCGCTCCAAAGATGCTGCTTGCGGGACTTTTTTTTTTAACATCCTGCCAGCGCACCGCCTCAGTGTGAAAGCACTTGGGCTTTCACACTGAGACTGCAGGGGAGCCATTGTTGCAGGCACTTTATAGGTGCTATTTTTAGCCCAAAAGCGCCTGCAAAACTCCCAGTGTGAAAGGGGTCTAACTGAAAATCGGCCTAACATATCGGCCCAAAAAAATCGGCATCATAAATTGCCCGCCGCAATTTCTAAATGTCGGCATAGGCCAGAGAAAAACCCATATCGGTCGACCTCTAATTTTATCTGGTGGACTTTCTATCCTCAACAGGTCTATCTGAGCATTTCTTGGGACTCTTGTTTATTCTCTGGTATTCATAGATCATACAAAGTCCCTTGTGTTTTTGTTTGATATTTTTTGTATTTATGTCTTTGTTGTAGCTGCTTTAATATTGGCCTATGTATACTGGCTATTTCTGTCCTTTTTTGGACTTCTTTTCTTTAATAAAAACATTGAAATATAAAAGCAAAGTGGAAGGATGAGGTAAGTGAAGGAGGACTGCACTAAGGTAAAGGAAGAGATTCAGGGAAAATAAATTGTACCTTTACAACCCCTTTTAAATCCCACAAATTCTGAGTATGAGGGGTATAGATCCTCTTAGAATGTCTCCCCAATTATATTGTATTATAAATGACGATGTGTATTTCTGTTTCTAAAGAATCCAATGTAATTTGTATGTTTTGTTTGTATCTACAGGCCGAGGTCAACCATATAATGGCATACATTCATAAATGTTTATGAAAAACAAAGTCAATAAACTGTTTCGATATTAATAAATAAAATAATAAGTTCTATTGTTAAAATTAATAAATAATTGATACATTTGTGCAATGTGTTCTTATTTCTTCCACCACACCAATAAATGCAAATCATTACGCTCCCTTCAGAAAACGCACTCCCCAACTTCACATGCCTCACACTCTTGTGCTTGGCTTAAAGGTAGGGTGACCACATTTCCAAACTACCATTCAGGGACACACCCCCCCCCCTTCCCAAAAATCAGCTTGTGCTGTAACAACTCACAGCACAGTGATTGGACACAAGGGAGGGATTTATGATTTCTCCAATCACAAGCAGGGGGCGGGGATTGTGCTCCTCCAGGTATTTCCCGACCAGGACAAGTACTGTCAGTGAGTCAAGCTGTGATGTGGTGGCCTTTTTTGGGGGGGCATCAGATTGGCCTGGGGGGGGGGGTGGGTGACTGTGTCAGTTTCATTCCAGGACACTGTATTGTCCTGGAATAAAGGTGCCCAGCACAGACCTGCAAAATGCGGGACTTTCCCGGGCAATTCGGGGACACTTGGTCACCCTACTTAAAAGGGTTGTAAAGGTAATTTTTTTCCCCCTAAATATCTTCCTTTACCTCAGCGCAGTCCTCCTTCACTTACAGTGCCTTGCGAAAGTATTCGCCCCCTTAAACTTTGTGACCTTTTGCCACATTTCAGGCTTCAAACAAAGATATAAAACTGTAATTTTTTGTGAAGAATCAACAAGTGGGACACAATCAAGAAGTGGAACGAAATTTATTGGATATTTCAAAACTTTTTTAACAAATAAAAAACTGAAAAATTGGGCGTGCAAAATTATTCAGCCTCTTTACTTTCCGTGCAGCAAACTCTCTCCAGAAATTCAGTGAGGATCTCTGAATGATCCAATGTTTACCTAAATGACTGATGATAAATAGAATCCACCTGTGTGTAATCAAGTCTCTGTATAAATGCACCTGCATTGTGATAGTCTCAGAGGTCCGTTTAAAGCGCAGAGAGTATCATGAGGAACACACCAGGCAGGTCCGAGATACTGTTGTGGAGAAGTAAAGCCGGATTTGGATACAAAAAGATTTCCCAAGCTTTAAACATCCCAAGGAGCACTGTGCAAGCGATAATATTGAAATGGAAGGAGTTTTAGACCACTGCAAACCTACGAAGACCTGGCCGTCCCTCTAAACTTTCAGCTCATACAAGGAGAAGACTGATCAGAGATGCAGCCAAGAGGCCCATGATCACTCTGGATGAACTGCAGAGATCTACAGCTGAGGTGGAAGACTGTCCATAGGACAACAATCAGTCGTATACTGCACAAATCTGGCCTTTATGGAAGAGTGGCAAGAAGAAAGCCATTTCTTAAAGATGTCCATAAAAAGTGTTGTTTAACCACTTAAGGACCGCCTACTGCACATTTACGTTGGCAGAATGGCACGGCTGGGCACATCAACGTATATATACGTTGATTTTAGTACCCAGCCGTGGGTCACGGGCGCGTGCCGCGGCGCGCTCCCGTGACCCGGTCCGAAGCTCCAGGAACGGGACCGTGGGATTCGCGGACCCGATCGCCGCTGCAGTGCGGCGATCCGTCCCTGGAGCTGAAGACCGGGGAGAGCCGTGTGTAAACACGGCTTTCCCGTGCTTCACTGTGGCCGCAGCATCGATCGCGTCATCCCTGTAAAAGGGGGACGGGATCGATGACGTCACACCTACAGCCACACCCCCCTACAGATGTAAACACACACACAGGGAACACTCAAATTCACAACGCCCCCTGTGGTTAACTCCCAAACTGCAACTGTCATTTCCACAGTAAACAATGCAATTTAAATGCATTTTTTGCTGTGAAAATGACAATTGTCCCAAAAATGTGTCAAAATTGTCCGAAGTGTCCGCCATAATGTCGCAGTCACGAAAAAAAACGCTAATGGCCGCTATTAGTAGTAAAATTTTTTTTATAAAAATGCATTAAAACTATCCCTTATTTTGTAAACGCTATAAATTTTGCGAAAACCAACCGATGAACGCTTATTGCGATTTTTTTTACCAAAAATATGTAGAAGAATACGTATCGGCCTAAACTGAGGAAAAAAAATGTTTTTTTTTTATATATTTTTGGGGGATATTTATTATAGCAAAAAGTAAAAAATATTGATTTTTTTTTTAAATTGTCGCTCTATTTTTGTTTATAGCGCAAAAAATAAAAACCGCAGAGGTGATCAAATACCACCAAAAGAAAGCTCTATTTGTGAGGAAAAAAGGACGCCAATTTTGTTTGGGAGCCACGTCGCACGACCGCGCAATTGTCAGTTAAAACGACGCAGTGCCGAATCGCAAAAAGGGGCAAGGTCCTTTACCTGCATTTTGGTCCGGGTCTTAAGTGGTTAAAGTTTGCCACAAGCCACTTGGGAGACACACCAAACATGTGGAAGAAGGTGCTCTGGTCAGATAAAACCAAAATCAAACTTTTTGGCAACAATGCAAAACGTTATGTTAGCGTAAAAGCAACACAGCTCATCACCTTGAACACACCATCCCCACTGTCAAACATGGTGGTGGCAGCATCATGGTTTGGGCCTGCTTTTCTTCAGCAGGGACAGGGAAGATGGTTAAAATTGATGGGAAGATGGATGGAGCCAAATACAGGACCATTCTGGAAGAAAACCTGATGGAGTCTGCAAAAGACCTGAGACTGGGACGGAGATTTGTCTTCCAACAATACAATGATCCAAAACATAAAGCAAAATCTTAGGGTTGTCCCGATACCTCTTTTTTAGGACCGAGTACAAGTACCGATACTTTTTTTCAAGTAGTCGCTGATACTGAATACCGATACTTTTTTTAAATGTGTCCCCAAATGCAGCCATGTCCCCCACATATGCAGCCTTGTCCCCCACATATGCAGCCATGTCCCTCCAGCCATGTCCCTTACATATGCAGCCATGTCCCTCACATATGCAGCCATGTCCCTCTAGCCATGTCCCTCACATATGCAGCCATGTCCCTCTAGCCATGTCCCTCACATATGCAGCCATGTCCCTCTAGCCATGTCCCTCACATATGCAGCCATGTCCCTCATACACAACCATGTCTCTCCAGCCATTTCTCCCATACGCAGCCATGTCTCTCCAGCCATTTCCCCCATACGCAGCCATGTCTCTCCAGCCATTTCTCCCATACGCAGCCATGTCTCTCCCGCCATTCATTTGAATAGCTGTAGTGTTCCCGCCCATATAGACACTCCCCCTTCCTCGGGATTGGACAGATCACGATCCAATGCGGAGCATGGGGGAGTGTCTATATGCGCGGGAAGACTACAGCTATTCAAATGAATGCTGTGATGTTCCCGCACGCCGTTTAACCCATGCGGCGGCTTTCGATGCGGCGGGGGGGGGGGGGGGAGTATTCTATTCAGGCATCAGGGGTATTTGCGCGAGTACAAGTACTCCCGCAAATACTCGGTATCGGTCCCGATACTGGTATCGGTATCGGGGCAACCCTACAAAATCTACAATGGAATGGTTCACAAATAAACATATCCAGGTGTTTGATTTGGCCATTCGAGAATCTGTGGAAAGAACAGAAAACTGCTGTTAACAAACGCTCTCCATCCAACCTCACTGAGCTCGAGCTGTTTTGCAAGGAGGAATGGGCAAACATTTCAGTCTCTCGATGTGCAAAACTGATAGAGACCTACCCCAAGCGACTTACAGCTGTAATCGCAGCAAAAGGTGGAGCTACAAAGTATTAACTTAAGGGGGCTGAATAATTTTGCACGCCCAATTTTTCAGTTTTTTATTTGTTAAAGTTTGAAATATCCAATAAATTTCGTTCCACTTCATGATTGTGTCCCACTTGTTGATTCTTCACAAAAATTTACAGTTTTATATCTTTATGTTTGAAGCCTGAAATGTGGCAAAAGGTCGCAAAGTTCCAGGGGGCCGAGTACTTTCGCAAAGTACTGTACCTTATCCTTCCATTTTGCTTTTAAATGTCCTTATTTTAAGGAAAACTCCATCTTAAATTAGAACATGTGGTGGTTCAGAACTACAGTGCCTTGAAAAAGTATTCATACCCCCTCTATATACAGTGCCTTGAAAAAGTATTTATACCCCTTGACATTACCCACATCTTCTCATGTTCCACCCAAAAACCTAAATGTATTTTATGGGGATTTTATGTGAGAGACACAACACAAAGTGTCACATAATTGTGAAGTGGAAGGAAAATTATACAAATAAATATGTGAAAAGTGGGGGGGGGGGGCATTTGGATCCAGCCCCCTTTACTCTGATACCCCTAAGAAAAATCTAGTGGAACCAATTGCCTTCAGAAATCATCTAATTAGTAAATAGAGTCCCCCTGTGTGTCATTTAATCTCAGTATAAATGCAGCTGTTCTGTGAAGCCCTCAGAGGTTTGTTGGAGAACCTTAGTGAACAAACAGCATCATGAAGGCCAAGGAACACACCAGACAGGTCAGGGATAAAGTTGTGGAGAAGTATAAAGCAGGTTTAGGTTATAAAAAAAAAATCTCCCAAGCTTTGAAGATCTCACAGAGCTTCTGTTCAATCCATCATCGGAAAATGAAAGGAGTATGGCACAACCGCAAACCTACCAAGACATGGTCGTCCACCTAAACTGACGGGGCCGGGATAACGTTCATTAGAGAAGCAGCCAAGAGGTCCATGGTAACTCTGGAGGAGCTGAACAGGAGCTGCACAGCTCAGGGGGGAGAATCTGTCCACAGGTCAACTATTAGTGGTGCTCTCCACAAATCTGCCTTTTATGGAAGAGTGACAAGAAAGAAAGTCATAACAAGTCATGTTTGCAGTTTGTGAGAAGCTATGTGGGGGAGGGGACACAGCAAACATGTGGAAGAAGGTGCTCTGGTCACATGACACCAAAATTCAACAAAACGCTGTGTGTGGGAAAACTAACACTGCACATCACCCTGAACACACCGTGAAACGTGGTGGTGACAGCATCATGTGGTGGGGATGCTTTTCTTCAGCAGGGACAGGAAAGCTGGTCAGAGTTGATAGGAAGATGGATGGAGACCAATACAGGACAATCTTAGAAGAAAACCTGTTAGAGTCTGCAAAAGACTTGAGACCGGGGGGGGGGGGGGGGGGGTTCACCTTCCAGCAGGACAACGACCCTAAAGTACAGCCAGAGCTACAATGGAATGGTTTAGATCAAAGCCTATTCATGTGTTAGAATGGCCCAGTCACAGTCCAGACCTAAATCCTGTTGAGAAGACTTGAAAATTGCTGATCACAGACGCTCTCCATCCAATCTGACAGAGGACAGAGCTTGAGATATTTTACAAAGAAGAATGGGCAGAAATGTCCCTCTCTAGATGTGCAAAGCTGGTAAAGACACCCCCAAAAAGACTTGTAGAGAAAGGGGGTTCTACCAAGTATGGACTCCGGGGGGCGCCATACAAATGCCCCTCCCCCACACTTTTCACATATTTATTTGTATAATTTATGATTTTCCTTCCACTTCACAATTATGTGACACTTTGTGTTGGTCGATGACAGCGATAGTGAACCTCGGGCACCCCAGATATTTTGGAACTACATTTTCCATGATGCTCATGCACTCTGTAGTGTAACTGAGCATCATGGGAAATGTAGTTCCCAAAACATCTAGGGTGCCGAGGTTCTCCATCACTGGTCTATCACATAAAATCCCAATAAAACATTTTTGGTTGTAACATGACAAAGTGTGTAAACTTTCAAGGGGTATGAATACTTTTTCAAAGCACTGTATTTAAGTCCCTGAGCGTTCCAGGGTGGATATCCTGTGTCATAGGGAATACCGGAATTCTGGGCATTCATCCTTGAAGGCAAAAGGCCCTAAATGCGAGTATCAGAATTCAGGCCAATCCAGGTGCAGCACATTTCAGGCCACCAGACCTTGTGCTTCCCAGGCGCACCAAAACACCAGCAGGAATCCGCGGCAAAGCAGAGGCGAGTGTGGCCGGCTTTACTGTCCACCGCTAGAAAAAGTTTTGGCTGCAGCATTATTATGTATTAAAAGACAAAATAAAGAGTGCCAGACCGAAACCAGATGAAAGTGTCCAAGATTATTTTAATTGTTGGTAATAAAAAAAGTCACGAAAACACCCAACACGTTCATCAGAGCTCAACACTGGAGAAAATGTGGATGAACTCCTCGGAAGGGTTCCACATTCCAGGAAATGATAAAACTATCAATTTCGACCCCGATCTCCCTGACATTTGATAGCTTTGTATCTTACAAAACAGACCACACCTACACATCTTCCAGTCCCGCCCCCAAACTGAACCCTTCCTGGACTCAAGAAATTTCCAGACGATGCCTTACCAGACAATTTTTTTTACTGCATCATTCTTCCATCTCCACCAAAATGTACTCAAAATACAACCTCCGCCATCTCCTGACTGCAGACAAATCCTCGTAAAATGGGAAGATACTACCCCCCCCCCTACAATTTCTCTGTGGTTGTGTAAGGCGGCGTACACACGACCGAGAAACTCGTCGGCGAAACACATCGTTTTCCCTGTAGAGTTCCTTGTTCAGCAGTCAAAAAACCTGTCAGCCAAAATTTTTCCATTGCCCATCGAGGAAATAGAGACCATGCTCTCTTTTTGGCTCGACGAGTTCCTCGACGGGTTTGTCGGCGAAAAGTGTACACACGACCGGTTTCCTCGGCACAATACGTCTCCCATTGAGTTTCTTGCTGAATTCTGCCGAGGAAACCGGTCGTGTGTACGCCGCCTGAGGGTTGAAGGAATTCGGTGAATGGAAGACCTTATTCTCTTCCCAACCAAACCAAGAGATCTTCAGGAAAATCTGGTTGTATTGGCTAGACTTTACACTTTTGGCTGAAGGTAAGGTCCTCGTATTTGGGGATGCTTAACCCTGCTGTAGCCCTTTCCCCCCAGAGGTCTCCTCTCTTCCCCTCCATCTGGGCCTTCCCCCGAGGTCCCCTTTCCTTCATCTGGGCCTCCCCCCAAGGTCCCCTCCACTACTCCATCTGGCTCTTTCCCCAAGGTCCCTTCTCCATTTGACCCCCCCCCCCAGGTCTCCTCTCCTTCACTACACCATCTGGTCCTTTCCACAAATAGACTTCTTCCGCCGATATCCCCCCTGGTACTTCATCTAGACCTAACCCACAAGGTCCCCTCTGTTACTCCATCTGGCACTTCCTTCAAGGTATATTCTTCCATATCTGACCCCCCCCCCCAGGTCCCCCCTCCTTCTCTACTCAATCTGGTCCTCCCCCCCCAAGATCCCTTCCCCTCCATCTGATCTTTCCTGGTTGAGTCCCCTCTCCTTCACTACTCCACCTGGCCCTGCCCCAGAGGTCTTTTTTACTACTCCATCTGACCTTTCCCCTAAGGTCCCCTCTGCCACTCATCTGACCTTTCCCCTAAGGTCCCCTCTGCCACTCATCTGACCTTTCCCCTAAGGTCCCCTCTACTACTCCATATGGTCCTTCCCCCAAGATTCTTACGCCTCCATCTGACCTTTCCTGCCAAAGTCCCTACTCCATCTAGTCCTTCTCCATCTGACCTCCTCTACTCCATTTGGTCCTTCCACCAAGATCCCTTCTCCTCCATCTGACCTTTCCTACCTGGGTCCCCTCTCCTTCACTACTCCATCTGGCCCTGCCCCTGAGGTCTCTTCTACTACACCATCTGATCCACCCCGAGGACCCCTCTGCCACTCCACCTGACCCCCCCCCCAGGTCCCCCACCCCCAAGGTTCTTTCTCCTCCATCTGACCTATCCTGCCAAGGACCCTTCTCCTTCCTCTTTGCTACTTCATCTGGCCCTTCCCCCCCCCCCCCCAAGGTCTCTTCTCCTCCACCTGATATTTCCCCCCACAAAGGTCTGCTCTCCTTCACCTCTGTTTCTTTCTCCAAAATCCATCCCCCCCCCCCATCTGGTTGTATTGGCTAGACTTTACACTCTTGACTGAAGGTAAGGTCCTCATATTTGGGGATGCTTAACCCTACTGCCCTATCTAGCCCCCCCATGGTCCCCTCTCCTCCCTCAGCTCTACTCCAACTGGCCCTTCCCCCAAAAGGTCTCCTCTCCTCGTCGCTATGCAACCAGGTTCTTCACCCAAGGGCCCCTCTCCTCCTCCCCACCCCCTTTTACACCAGGCCTCCTTCCATGTTTTTCTTTAGAGTAGACTGACTTTTTTTTTCTGTAAGTACCGTTTACTATTTAAATTGGATTGAACATTTTGTGAAATATATGTTGTGTTACTCGTCACCCTGTTCCCTGTAAGTATTGTAAAATCACATAATAAAAACTTGGATGGACTCAGAGACATCGGTCCTGAACCCTCCACATGCAGTAACAACGTGACAGCCGTTGATGAGCAGCAATGGAGGAACCTTTATGCAGGACAGCAGTATAAAGAGACAAAAAGACGAAAATAAAAGGACCAGGCAGACTTGTTCTATACAAGCCATTTATTGGAAAAGCCATCTATATGTAGGATAAAGTTTGTGTTACATGCTTGTCAGTAACAGTAGAAAAATAGAACTGCGGTGAAAACCTCTGTACAACAGCAATGGTATCCATAAAAGAGAAAGAGAGAGATTGAGATACGGCATTATACAAGTACCAACACAGGACACAAATTCAAGTCTCAAGTACCTAAATAAAAATACTATTCTTTAAAAACACTATGTACAGTCCGAGTGATAAACAAGTCGTACAAAGTACTGGTTATGCAGGTTGTACAAAACACTTGCATAGGATGTGAGAAATCAGTTCGTAAGGTTTCGTCTCTCTTTTTTTTTTTGAGCCTTAAGCGGTGAAGGCACTTTGACTTTTTGTTTTCAGGATTTTTTTTTTTACAACTGCAGATGGTTACAGACATTCAAAAAGTAAAAAACAAGTGTCTTCATACCATGTAGCGTGTCTCGGCGTCCAGGACATGTCACAGATATGATGGTCCTAAATAAAAAGGACAAAGGATGAAACACGTCGGGTGGAGTTTTTTTTGCAGGAAGGTTAAGGTGGTGTTTGCACATTCACAAAAAAAAACAGTGGTCAATGGACACTAAAGCCGGCCACACACACATACAATACAAGTTTGTACAATCCCCTTCAGGTTCTCTCCAGACATACAATGAATGGATTACGGAAGGAATGCCCCCCATACTGCCTTTTTTGGTCAATCTAAACAAGGTTGTACAATCAGATTGTAAAAAAAGTGTGGAGCCTCATTCACACGGGAAGCTGCCGACAGATTTTTGCCGGTGGAAGAACAGCACCACCTATAGAAATGAATGGGTGCTGCCGTCGCTGTTTGCATGCGGCTGCGCACCCAAGTGCGAATACAGCCACTGGCCAGCACTGGATGCTGACCGAGTCCTGGGACAGGATTTGTGGATGCAGCCAATTTGTACACCGTCACCTCTGACCGCAGCAGCCATTCCATCATTCGCTCGTCTGAATGAGAACTAAACGCACCAGCATCATCCTGGCTTATAAACGGTAGTCTAAGCAGCATCAAGCATTTACGGGGGGGGGTTATACTCCCAGTGCTTCAGCATAGTCCATTTATGGATCCACAGTACCCCATAAAATGTACAACCTTCTCGCCCTATCCCCAGGCTCCACAATCTCGCCAATGAGCCCCAGGGCCAATATGTGAGGTGCCACAGGGTAGATAGGAGGGGAGAGCTGCAAACATCTACTGAGCTCCCCCCTACCCAATAAGAACCCAGAATCAACAAGGATTTCGTAAATTCCGGTTTCTGTTGACCCTTCCCTAGTGGATGTCACCCATGAGGAAGCTAATAGTGCGTAATCTACACTACATTAGCTCCAGCAGAGGACAGGGGAGACACAGATCTCATTAAAGGAACCGGAAAGAAAAAAATATACTATTGGCAATAATGTTAACCCCTTGGCGCCGGCCGCATGCAAATATGCATTCTCTCGGCAGGTGGGCCTTGCAAATACAGCTGTCCAGCAGTTACTGACGGCTTATGGAAAGCTCCAAATGGATACTTGCGATCAGGAGCTTTCCGAATCAAGCGATTGGCTGTCACATCAGATCTTAAACTCTGCCCTGCCTCCCAGCATCCTAATCGTCTTAAAGGGCCAGGAGGTGCCAGCGCCAAGAGATTAAAGTGGAATTAATGGCCCGTACACACGATCCGAATATCGGACGAAAACCATCGTACGATGATGGATCGTACGATTTTTCGGATCGTGTGTACACTACTTTCAAGAGCCGATCACGACGGTTCATCCGATATTATTCGATCGGACAAGCGCGAAAATTTTCCTTGTACGATGTCAGATCGTACGATTTTCATTTAGTCAGTACAGTTGTCGTTCGACAATACAATACAAATACATTACAACACATGACATCACTTCCGATTTTTTTTTTCTGTCGAACGAGAATTTTCGTGACTTTAATAACCTATTTCATTTTACTTGCGACTATTAAAACGAAAAAAGTCGTACGATATTTGGATCGTGTGTACGGGCCATAAGTCAGAGAATTAAGTCCCGCCAGAGCAGTGGTCGTCACCCCCTGTCCTCAGGACCCACTAACAGGCCAGGTTTGCAAGATAACTGAAATCCATCACAGGTGATATTTTCTGCTCAGTGATTGCAGTATTCTAGTCTGCAACTCCCCCAAGGTAATACATAAAACCTGGCTTGTTAGTGGGCCCTGAGGACAGGGGTGATGACCACTGCGCTAGAGGACTTCAGGCCAGCCCCTTTAGCAGGTGTAGTGATGTAAATCATTAAAAAGTGTCTATACCGTTCCAAATCCAGTAATACACTGTCTCACCCTGTTCTGCACATGCTCAGCTGCTCTCCACATTTAGGCAATGTGCAGAGTATGAAGAGGTCAATCTGACAGCCTTAAGGAAGAATTAAACCCTCCTATCCTTTACAGCCAAGTAAGCTGCTTCTGTTTGATCTGCAGGTGCCACACATATGATCAATTATGAAACCGGCCACTTTATGGTTTGACAGTTTGGTTGAGGACACAAGGAAAATGTGAGTTAGCAATCCTGGCATTCCAGGAATGTAACTTTTATAAAAAACGGTGAAATCAATGGGTTTAGTTCCGCTTTATGATTTAGCCCGGTTCACACCAACTGCGGGAGAGATAGCCAGCTGTACTCGCACAATCTCATTCCCACGTCAGTCCCGACTTTGGGGGGGGGGGGGGGGGTATCAAAGACATCCGTTCTTCTGCACAGATCTGGCATCACAGATCCAGGTTTCTGCACAGATCTGGGAGGATCACACATCTGGGTTTCTGCACAGATCTGGGATCACACATCCCAGTTTCTGCACAGATCCGGGTTTCTGCACAGAAACCCGGGTTTCTGCACAGATACGGGATCACAGATCCGGGTTTCTGCACAGATCCGGATCTGTGCAGAAACCCGGATCTGTGTAGAAACCCGGGATCACATATCCGTGCTTCTGCACAGATCTGGGACCACAGATCCGGGTTTCTGCACAGATCCGGGATCACACATCCAGGTTTCTGCACAGCTCCGGGATCACACATCCGGGTTTCTGCACAGCTCCGGGATCACACATCCGGGTTTCTGCACAGATCCAGGATAACAGCTCCGGGTTTCTGCACAGATCTGGGATCACACATCTGGGTTTCTGCACAGATCGATATCAATTGAAATCGCCCCCGCAATCGCCAAAATTAGTACAGAAACTACTTTTAGCACTTAGTGCGGCGCCGCAGATTCGGATGATGCCTTTGCCGCCAATTTATCATGCGATTTGACATGTGAACCGGGGCTTATTGCTGCTCAGGGGCTTCAGCAAAATGTCTGCAAGAAGAAACAGGAACAATGCTGAGACAATTTACAGCACACACACATTTTGGTAGCAGAATTATTCACATGGAATGGATGTTCCTTGCTAAAGAACATATTTTTTTAAATCAAGTTGTTATGGGTAAAGTTCTGCTTTAAAAGTGTAAAAAATGTAATATACACCCTAGAAGTTAAACACACCCCCCCCCCCCCCCCATGTTACATTTCGCCGCACACACCAGAAGAACAATAAATTACTGTATTCACTGTCAACTCTAAACTGGTGACTTGTAGGGGCCTTCAGCTTTTACAACACTTGTGTAATATTTTGAGTAAAAGAACTTTTAATGAAAATTTGAACTTCATAAAATCGTTACACCAATACCATGGAAACTGGAACTACCACCATTTTATTCTCCAGGATCTCTGCTTTCAGAATATTTCAGATATATTTATTGTTTTGGGATTTTAACCCTTAGAGCCGGTTCACACAGGGGCGACTCTCGCCGCGACTTTGCGAGGCGACCGGAGCACGGACCACAACGCGACTTGGGGCAACTTACAAGGCAACTTCAAGTCGCCTCCAGGACAGGAGGCTTTCCAGTGGCCAATAAAACAATCAGCTCTGTGGGAGGGCCTGCCTGAGAAAACTATTTTCTATTCCTGTATTGTTGCTTCAGTTAGGACAGGGGATCCGACTTCCATTGAAATCAATGGGTACAAGTTGCCTGCAAGTTGCATTGAAGTAGTACAGGAACCTTTTCTGAAGTCGGAGCGACCTCAGTAGTGTACATTAAGACGGCTCCATTCACTTGCATTAACTCTTAACCGCACGACTTCAGGTCGAATCCCAAGTCACCCTTGTGAACCGGCTCTTAGACTCCATGCACACTTGGCTTAAAACATTGTCTATTCTCTTTGGAGTAAAAAAAACTTCTATAGAGAATTGTTTGTACAACGTTTTAAGTAATAATAAGGCTTACCTGTAGCTACCCCACATATAAAATATCCCCTGTATATGCATGTGCCGACGTCATCGCCACATGTTCGCTTCAGTTCATGTGCCATAACAGGAATGATGTCATCGCAACTCCGGCCAATCACAGCGCCGGAGCCCACGATACCTGGAAGTAATATAATCGGAGGGAACGTGGGAATGGAAACTTTGATCTAAGGCAGTGGTTCTCAACCTGGGGGTTGGGACCCCCTCGGGGGTCAAATGATGATTTGCCAGGGGTCACCAAATCTTGGGCTGTTCCTGAAGCCTGCATCACTCTCCCAGCCTTTTTGGAGCAACCCAGCAGGGCTATCCCTGGAGCCCGCAGCCGCCCACTCAGCCTTTTTTGCAGGTGCCCATTCAGTTCATGGCATGGCTGAGGGGGCAAAGACTAGAGGTCAGCTGACTGGTGAGGAATGTGAAATGGGAGGGGACCCCATCTCCTGATTTCGAAATAGATGTCTGGAGACACAGTGAGTAACACTACCTACGATCATAGTTGCCATTAAAAGGACTCAGGGAGCGCTAAATGTCCATGGGTTAGGGGCGCAAATTACTTTTCTTGCCTTGGGTGCTGACAACCCAAGCTACGAAAATAATCTTACTGTTAGGGGTCCCCACAACTTGGGAAATTTTATCAAGGGGTCCCGGCCCGAGACAGGTTGAGAATTACTGATCTAAGGTGAGCATTTCAAATGCGTGTGTGCTGTAAATTGTCTCCAGCATCGTGCCTTTTTCTTGCAGTTTTTGGGGGGGTTTACAACCACTTTAACCCTTGAGCCCAAAATAGATTTTACATGGGTACAGCAGGCACCATCAGACGGGACAATTGGTCACAGTTCAAGGAACCTCTAGAAACCTCTGGAGGTACACTGGTTGGGAATAGTTGATCAGAAAAAATAATTGGTGCCATGCTGCTTGTTATACCAATTGGTGTTTGTCCCAGAACTATGCAGGCCCCATCAATTAGTCACAGCTCAAGAAACCTCTAGCCATCTCTAGAGGAACGCTAGAGGGCCACAGGAACCTGATTGAGAATAGCCAATTGTAGGGAATGCAATAGAGGGAATGTGGTGGACATGTCATCCTCCCAATGTGAAGATCTTGCAGTGGTTTACGTTGACCCTACACACACAGCTCCAACAAGCTTAGATTAGTTTTTTTCGCTCATCTGGCAAAGCATTTCGTTATAAATCCAGCATTGAAAACACAACCGGATTGAAGATTTTGGAAATCGGCAGATTTGGTAGCCCACTTATAACAGTCCAAACCTTGACTAACCTCAGCCTTAACCACTTGCTTACTGGGCACATATACCCCCTCCTGCCCAGATGAAATTTCAGGTTCCGGCACTGTGTCGATTTTACTGACAATTGTGCGGTCGTGCGACGTGGCTCCCAAATAAAATTGACGTCCTTTTTTCCCCACAAGTAGAGCTTTCTTTTGGTGGTATTTGATCGCCTGTGCGTTTTTTATTTTTTGCACTATAAAAAAAAAAAAGCGACAATTTTGAAAAAAAAAACACCACAATATTTTTTACTTGTTGCTATAATAAATAGCCCAATAAAAAACAAAACAAAAAAAAAACAAAACTTTTTTTTCTCAGTTTAGGCCGATACATATTCTTCTACATATTTTTGGTGTATCCTTGGTGTGTTCTAACTGTGGGGGGAGGGGGTGACTGGGGAGGTAACCGATCTGTGTCCCTATGTACAAGGAACACAGATCGGTCTCCTCTCCAGAGACAGGATGCTGTCTGGTGTCCTTTTATGAAAGTGCGGTAAAATACCGCTATTCTGTTCTCAGGCATTCTCAGAGGAGATCGCTCTCCTCTGAGTGCCCGTTTGTGAAACTTTGTAGATCGGTTCTCACATTGAGAGGAGGAGCAATCTACAAACAGCTGGAAACTCCTGAGAACTGCTTCTCTCATTGTAATCTCGCGGGATTACAGTATGAGGAAGTGAAAAATACACGTTGAACACGAATCAGCACACATTACACACCACATATTAATAAAGTTACATTCCCAAACAATATACATTAACCTAATTATTAAAAAACATAGTTTTTATCAATTATAAAGCTCATACATGTGCCTATTTAAATGTGAATGTGTATAGTAAATGAATGGAATCCCACATATGTAATGCACCATGCATATGCTATACACCATTCATATAAATGAAAAATACATTTATAATCATTTTTTTTGAAGTATACAAATATAAACCCTGTAAATCTGTAATAGAACAGTCCATGGGTAAAACCATATTTTAGGGTTTACATTTTTTTTTACTAATAAATTTAAAATGATATAAAAATTACTTTAATAATAGCATTTTAATGCAAGTAGAATTATATATATATATATATATATATATATATATATATACACACACTATAAATCTCTAACCTGCTCATTTTGGGGTTGTGTAATGGTGGTAAAGATGTGTTCTGACTGTATGGCTGCTTGTGTGTGAAGCATGGAAGTCAAAAGACTTCCTTTCTTCCTCCACAATACTCAGCCAGCTTCGCGCTTCTCTCTCTGATTCTCCACCTCTGAGATGGTGAATCAGAAAGTGAGAATCCTGTCACAGATCGCCAGTGAGGTGCCGAGATCGCACCTTCATAAACTGGCCGTTTCTGTGAGAGTCAGTTACAGATTCTCACTGTGCTGAGATAATCATCACATGTTCTCATCGGATAACCTCATAAACTGTTTATGACCTGAGAACAGCGGTGAGAGTCGGGATCGCCGCTGATCTCACTTTCATAAAAGGACACCTCTCTGTGTAAAACGGCAATGAGAGATGATCTCATATGTTTACATATGAGATCATCTCTCATTGGCCGCACAGATCACATAGCAAACGGCCACTCTGATTGGCCATTCGCCGCGATCTCTGACTGGTTATGTCCAAGGGACACGGCCAACACAGAGTTTCCCCACTGCGCGCGCGGGGAATGCCTCAAGGGGCGGCCGTCAAAAGACGGCAGCTTGGCTTTTCAGGTCCGCGCTGTAGCCGTCATTCGGCTATAGCGCGGGCCGCAAGTGGTTTAAGCGATACTTGGGGCCAGTTCACACCACAGAAACTTAGTCCAGATATGTTGCTGCATGCACAATTTTGAGGAGTTCTGGTGCACTTTTGTTGCGTTTTTAGTTGCATTCTAATGCGTTTTCCCCTTTTTTTTCCCCAAAGTTTTATTTTGTTTTGGCTGTAATGCGCATCCTTGCACAAAAAAATCCAGCATGTACTTTTGTCTGCACCTGAACGCACTGCAATGGTGCGAACGTTGGCAATGAAATCAAAGTAATGTACAGTTCATGTGTTCTAAATGCAGGGGGGGGGGCGATGCACTGGGCTGCATATGGTGTGAACCAGCCCTAAATGTTGTTCTTAATGCATTCTCTGCAATACACCACACTACCTGTCCTACACGCCTGCCCCTAAACACTTAGCGGGCTCCACTCGCCTCCTGCACTGGCAGTCAAACGCCTGTGACGATGGAGTGGGGAATGCCTTACCTGCTCTGTGTGAGTCTATGGATGCACATAGCCTAGCTCGGGACCCAACTGAAACGTGCACACGGGGTGACTTTGCACCTGGTGTACTACAGGAGGCACCAGAAGGAGTGAGGAGCCGACGGCACCTGTGGGGACTGACAGAAGAGGAGGAAAGAACCTCCAAGTATCACTTGAAGAGGTAACTCACCCTTCAGACTGAGTCGCCGCTGCAACGTCCCACTTCCTTAGCACTTGGCATGCTACTGGAGGCACAAAGGAGGAGGAGGAGGAGATGACTGCACACGTAGTGACGGCCAGAGGAGGAAAGCGCCTCCAATGGATCTCTTTAAAGACTCATACACACTACCGGATTTCCATCAGACTTTTCCGTGGATTTTGGTCAGAGGGGGGGGGGTTGGCTGTGAACTTGTTCTGCATATACACGGCAGAACTTTTTCAGCCAACATTCCCCAAACCACGTGGCTTTTCAGCTCTTTTAACACCACCCTTTGGGCAACTTTTGCTATTGTTGTCTGATCTTTAGCATTGGTTCCAAGCATTCGTGTTTGGACTTGTGTACACACGATCGTATGATCATCCATTGGACATTTGTTGCCGGAAAGTTTGAACGCATGCACAGCAAACATTCGTCTGTTGAAAAACCGACAATTGTCCGATGGAGCGTACACGCGGTTGTATTGACCGATAAAACACGTCCGTCGGACCGTTGTCAAAAAGTCCAATCGTGTGTATGGGCCTTAAGAGTTACCTTACCCACATCCTTCAGAGAGTTACCTTACCCACATCCTTCAGTCTGAGTTGTCGCAATGTCCCACCCCAATATAAAAAGATGAGGCTCTATAATTGGAATTCTCCTGTATAAATGAAGTTGGAAAACATTTGGCGCCTCACTTTACCAAGAGAGGAAGAATGCAGAAAACCGGTTAATGTGCAGCACCAACTCCCTACACTAAGGTTAAATCCTTCAAGGACTTCTATATCTTCCATATAACATAAATATGAAAAATTCTGGGACAGGGCACAGACTACGACCAATCTACAGTGATTTCTACGTACTATAGAACCAGGTGACTAGACCCCTCGAGGATGCCCATCACCGGGTGACTAGACCCCTCGAGGATGCCCATCACCGGGTGACTAGACCCCTCGAGGATGCCCATCACCGGGTGACTAGACCCCTCGAGGATGCCCATCACCGGGTGACTAGACCCCTCGAGGATGCCCATCACCGGGTGACTAGACCCCTCAGAGGATGCCCATCACAGGGTGACTAGACCCCCTCGAGGATGCCCATCACCGGGTGACTAGACCCCCTCGAGGATGCCCATCACCGGGTGACTAGACCCCCTCGAGGATGCCCATCACCGGGTGACTAGACCCCTCGAGGATGCCCATCACCGGGTGACTAGACCCCTCAGAGGATGCCCATCACAGGGTGACTAGACCCCTTAAAGGATGCCCATCACCGGGTGACTAGACCCCTCAGCGAGTGCCCATCACCAGGTGACTGGACCCCTCAAAGGGTGCCCATCACCAGGTGACTAGACCCCTCAAAGGGTGCCCATCACCAGGTGACTAGACCCCTCAAAGGGTGCCCATCACCAGGTGACTAGACCCCTCAAAGGGTGCCCATCACCAGGTGACTAGACCTTTTAAACACCTAGAAGAGCAGCTTCCATGCAGTATGGTAGGTACTCTATAAAACGAAAACACAATAGTAACGGCATCGACGCAGTCACGTCACCATCTAACAGTCTGAAGCAGTCTACGATTGTCCACAGACCTGATTGTCGGGGAATTGGGGGGTAAAGAAGTCCAGTATTTAGAACAAACTTACGACATCGCCAGTTGGGATAGATATGAAAGGGAACGTGAAAGTCAACTCCTTGTAGGAACATGACCGACGAGGGTCACAACCTGCTGAGGTTTGTTGGTTAGTAAACTCAAGTCCAGCCAGTGAAATACAGCGATATATATGGAGAATAGTGGTGTCTGATGGTCATGCATCAATACCATGGTTCACCATTAGGGGGACAAGTTTGTAGCTGTAATTCTCGGTCTCAAGATCTCCCCAAAGGGAAGGGAGAGGAGGATTCTGAATACCTACATGAGGACTGTCCCGATAAACTGAGGATTTACCATTTTCTGGAAATCTTTATCAAAGTATTAGTACTTCCTTAGACCAATGACACACAACTGATACGGTTGTTTATGGCAACTCTACAAGAACAATGAAGTATGGCTCTGCTGCTGCCATGGAAGATTCTGCAGCATTCTGGTCAGTGAGGAAGCAATGCTGTAGCAAAAGATTATCTATGACAGGAATGTCAGTGTGCCATTGGTATTGGGTTCAGTTTATTTTATTCCATTGGGATGGCCGCTACTGGGCAGCTAGACCCTTTGGGGGTTCCTATCACCGGGTGACTAGACACTGATGATGCACATTACTGAGTAACTAGACCCTTTGGGGATGCCCATCACCGGGTGACTAGACGCTGATGATGCACATTACTGAGTAACTAGACCCTTTGGGGATGCCCATCACCAGGTGACTAGACTCTTTGAGGATGTCCATTACCAAGCGACTAGACCCTTTGAGGATGTCCATTACCAAGCGACTAGACCCTTTGAGGATGTCCATTACCAAGCGACTAGACCCTTTGAGGATGTCCATTACCAAGCGACTAGACCCTTTGAGGATGCCCATTACCAAGCGACTAGACCCTTTGAGGATGCCCATTACCAAGTGACTAGACCCCTTGAGGATGCCCATTACCAAGTGACTAGACCCCTTGAGGATGCCCATTACCGGGTGACTAGAGCCCTTGAGGATGCCCATTACCGGGTGACTAGAGCCCTTGAGGATGCTTATCACCGGGTGACTAGAGCCCTTGAGGATGCCCATCACCGGGTGACTAGAGCCCTTGAGGATGCCCATCACCGGGTGATTAGACCCCTTGAGGATGCCCATCACCGGGTGATTAGACCCCTTGAGGATGCCCATCACCGGGTGATTAGACCCCTTGAGGATGCCCATCACCGGGTGACTAGACCCTTTAAACACCTAAAAGAGCAGCTTCCATGCAGTATGGTAAGTACTCTATAAAACGAAAACTGAAGGTTTAAAAAACAATCGGCACAATATACACAGCTAAATCACCACGCAAAAATAGCACCACTTAACAGTCACAAAACACTTGTCTACACATCCAAGAACCTCCATGTGACAAAACGCTGCAAAACCGAACTCCAAAAGCATACACACCAGACCGAACACCCCTCCCCCATGTCACATGACATCGCCCCTAATTCATAACGTACACAATTATCTTCCCCTGTGGCCAAAGCTAACCCCCGCGTCCCCAAAGCTTTGGAAGCAGTCGTAGGGCCTATGACAATGGGCAAACCCAGTCTGTTTCTGACATCCAAGTTCATTTAGAGTTAATAGACAGGTGCATCTGACCCGGAGCTTTAAGCCGCTTTCTCATTCCTACTCATTCCCTGTATGGGGGGGTCCCTCGCTAAATTACTTATATAATTATGTCAACTGGGCAGCCATTGTGCAAGTCTGGGTAATGTATTTCATTAGAAGATTGCTGCTCAACATTTCCAGAAAAAAGGGAAAAAATGCAAATTAAGCACTATATGTTCATGCATGCGCGGTCATGCACATGTGGAAGAATTTACAAGGATTGGGATCTGCACGTGAAACAAAATAACCTTCTAGGCCCCATAATGAAGAATTGTTCTTCCTATGCTCTGTATATGATGTATTGGAGGGGGGTGGGCATAGAAATGTTGCAGTGACATCACTGTGCTGTACAGAGCCGTTACAAAGAGTAGGCTCCACCTACTTCACAATACTACAGGAGGGGGAGGAGACATTACCAGTCACCCTGCACAAGATAGCATAGCTGAGGGAGGGTCTCAGCAGGCTCCACCTACTTCATACTACAGGAGGGGGCAGAGACATGACCAGTCTCTGAACAAGAGCAGAGCTGAGGGAGGGTCTCAGCAGGCTCCACCTACTTCATACTACTACAGGAGGGGGGAGGAAACATGACCAGTCACCCTGCACAAGAGAGCAGAGCTAAGGGAGGGTCTCAGCAGGCTCCACCTACTACAGACTACTACAGGAGGGGGCAGAGACAAGTCTAGTCACCCTGCACAAAGAGAACAGAGCTGTGGGAGGAGCCCAGCAAGCAGGCTCCATCCACTACAGGAGGGGGCAGAGACTAGACCAGTCACCCTGCACAAGGAGAGAGCAGGGGAGAGGGTGCAAACAAGCGGAACTTCCCTTTTGGGGTTTTCCCACTTTAATGCCCCCCCCCCCAACATTTACTTGAGCTCTTTCCATCCAGCACTGTCCTCGGCTGCAGCTCTTCTCTCCCCTCATTGGATAGACCGACAGCAGTGACAGCCATTGGCTCCTGCTGCTGTCACGTTAAATCCTGTGAGCAGAGAGTGCATGGCTCGGGAGCTTGCTATGGGGGCATAGGCAGGAGAGAAGCAGTGGAGCAAGCCAGTGGTGGACAATTATACAGAGCAGGCAAGTATAACCTTTATTCTCATGCTAGGAGGAAGGCTTTGTTAGACGAAATGCGTTAGAACTTTGGATTCTGTATTAGCATTTATGTAACCTATAAAGAATTTATACGAGAGAATCCTTTCAGTAGCCAGCCTCCATTATTCTGAATCAGCCACTATATTCCTCTTTTTCATTGCACCTTTTTTGCAGATGCAGAGACCCGAACTGCTTATCCCCCCCCCCCCCCCCCCCCCCCAAATACATCACCGATGACTGACAGCACAGCGTGTACATGAGCAAATCACTACAGGATCCCGATAAATCATGATTTCCCTGCATGGGAACTGCTCAGTTATTACATGCTGGGAGGGGAGAGGAGGGACCGCATGCAGGACTAAAAAGTACATTTCATGCAGTTCTGGTGACACAAGATTTCTTTCCTATCACACGTAAGGGGGGCTTCACCAAAGATGGAGGGGGCTCCACCACACATAAAGGGGTTCTCCACCACAGATAGAGGGGGCTCCACCACACATAAAGGGGTGCTCCACCACAGATAGAGGGGGCTCCACACACAAAGGGGGGCTTCACCACACACAAAGGGGGGCTCTACCAAAGAGGGGATCCACCATACATGAAAAGGGGCTCCAACATACATGAAGGGTGGCTCCAAACATGAAGAGGGGCTCCACCACACATGAAGAAGGGCTTCATCAAAAAGGGTTCACCAACACATGAAGGGGGGCTCCACCACACATGAAGAAGGGCTCCACAACAGATAGAGGGTGGCTACACCACACACAAAGGGAAGTGTTTATGACATATTCTGGCTATAATAGTCTTTTGTAGTGTTTCACCTTATTAGCGATTTTGTTGTGCATTAGGTTGGCTGGACTAATCCAAACACTGGCCGCTTGCTTTAACATTGCTGACAGACATACAAAACCTTTTTGAATTCTCATACATGAAACATGGCAGACTAGACAAAGCCCTTTAATTGTCCCCATTCGCAGGGATATTGAAGACAATGAGAAATAAAATATATAGCACCTCCATGTAAAATATACATCTATACCATCAGAGGAAGCTCAGCCACCAATGGGAACATTTCATACAATTTCTAGTGTTAAAGTGAATGTCAGGCCAAAAAAATAAAATCCATGCACATTTATGTTTTATCCCTTGAAACTGCTGTAGCAGTTGATCCTGCCAGACATCCAGGGAGCTGAGAACATTGCCTTTGCAAGCCCCATTAGTAGTTGGCATTTGCATTGTCATTGGTGCAGAGAACTGGAGGTGGTCCCCAGCGTCGCCAAGAAGCTCAAATATACCAACCCCCCTGCTTCCTGCCCCCCCCCCCCAACCAACCAGACTTGTGCTTTCATTTCCCAGAGATCTGCTGTCCAGAAAAGTCATCAAAGTATGATTTTTTGGGGGAACACAGGAACCTATTGGCTCACAAGATTTCCGATAAGCTTTTTTTCTATGCGAATGAATAGAAGTGATCATTTGATGCACAAATTGCAACATTTGTGGGAAATGATACAAAAAACAGGGATTTTCGGATTTCTAACCCAAAATGTTGCATTCCACAGGCGCATGCGCTGCAAAATGATTCGTTAGTATAAAAATATCACAGCGCCGATGAGGTCATCGGGTCCAGCGTGTGGTGACGCAATAAGACGGTGATCTGACGATATGGTTCCTCCTATCGAGATGGCTCCTGTCTTGACTGCACAGGCGCAATCATTGCCGACGGAAATCACCGAACCTCCAGGGCGACGTGGAATTTGGAGGTAAGTGGCCACTCGGCCTACTGGCTCTCAACATCCTCTCCTCCAATCCACGGGATGTTAAGGGATGAGCCTGGGTGCCGCATGAGGTTCGGAGATTTCCGTCAGCAAGGATTGCGCCTGCGCAGTGAAGACAGGAACCATCTTGATAAGGGAACCATATTGACAAGACAATGGAAATGACATGACATATGTAGAAGGCCGGTGGAGGTGGGGTATAACATACGTGTACCAGAAATAGACGGACAGAGCCATACACAGCACAGCATCTAATAGGGCGGAATATGAATATACACACTAGGCAATACAAGCCTCTGCCGCAATGAAGTAACAGGAATGGTTGATCGGCGCTCTGGAAGGAGGCCGGGATTCGTTGATCAGTTCCAGCGGCACCAACGACATCCTGAACCACGTCACCGTGGGTATTGAAAAGGGTATTGAACACCCTGCCAAAGCTGACCTGGCTTAAAAAGGGAAGAGGAGGAAATCGATCACCCTCCATTGCCATAGGACTACCCAATCGGACAGAAGGATATTTAACACCACCCCAAGTGCTGACTGAGGGGGGGATATCAAACACCTTCCCCAGCCGTGTGTGTGTCCAATGAGAGAGCAGGATACTGAACGCCCTCCCATGACATGCAACTGTGCTCAATGGAAGAGGGGGGATATCGAAGGCTTTCCTTAACCACGCGTGTCCAATGGGAGAGCAGGATACTGAACATCCTTCCAACCAGTGGCAGCTGGTCCATAAGGGGCACCCCCCCCAAAGTTCCCAATGTTAGTTTGCCAAAGGAGAAAGCTACTTTAACATGTTACAAATATCTTAGTCATAGTGGAATCTATTAAATAATAAATCATATTTCTGTGTGTGCACTGTGTGGGGCGCCAGACTAATGGCTGTCTATTAGGACCATAAATATTTGCAAAGCATGTGATTTGAGGCAGAGGCTCCAATTGGCTTGTTTCAGGTTGTCCTCAGGGCGCAGAGTACTGTGCCCCCAATTTTGATTTTAGGGAATCCATATTAGTCATCGCATCACTTTTGGTTTCTGGATTCTCATCCCATGGAACGCAAGGCGTCCTCTGGCGAGTGCGAACCTGAAAGGAGTGTTTTGTTTTTTTTAGCACCAGCCGCCACTGCTCCCAAGCCATGTGACTAAGCCCACTGAGAGAACAGAATATAAAACATCCCAGCCCCCCCATGACATGTGACTGAGCCCATTGGGAGAACAGGATATCAAACCCCCCCCCAATGACATGAGACTGAGCCCACTGAGAGAACAGATTAAACACCACCACCCATGTCATGTGACTGAGCCCACTGGGCGAACAGGATATCCAAAACCCCCACCCATTGCATGTGACTGAGCCCACTGGGAGAACAGGATATCAACCCCCCATTACATGTGGCTGAGCCCATTGGGAGAACAGGATATCAAACAGCCCCCAACCCGACATGAGACGGAGTCCACTGAGAGAACAGATTAAACATCACCCCCCATTGCATGTGACTGAGCCCACTGGGAGAGCAAGTGTTTGAACACCCCCCCTAGCCATGTGTGAGCCCACTCCCAATAGCATGCAAGTGTGCCCATCTCCTACTTCTCTGAAATTAGAGAGGGATTTCTGTGACAGGTATTACCAAAAAGGCCAGTTTTGAGCAGAATATTATGATTGGGTCTATGTTACCTGGGCTGTCTACTACTTCCTGTTAAATATAAACAATTGAATATGATATATTCTGCCCACTCCCTCCCCCTCCATAGCTTCCTTCTGTACTCCATAGCCATGACTCTCTATCATAACAAAGATAAGTATTCCAGAACAATGAAAATAAACGCTTGTCAGAAGAGATAGAACTGCGGAACCAACACAGAGAGAATACAATGTTCTTTGTACATGATTGGCTTCTTTTGCTGCCTCTACTTTCCCCTCTCTGAGCACTGCTTCACTGAAAACCACCAATTTGAGTACTTGCAGGATTTGCATATTTAAAAAATAAATAAAAATGATACGTATTAACAAATCACTTACATGTTAACATTTTAAATCTGCCCAGAATTTAGTTTCAAAGCTAAATTCCAAGAGTTCAGCAAAAGTGACAGCACCCTATGAGTTTCGTACAACAAGGAGCCTGCCCACCTCCTGACCTTATCACTTATTTATATGGGACAGGTTTATTGTGCTTCAGCCACATGGCTTCCAGACCTTGAACGCTGGACTCCGCCCCTTCAAGTGTCCAATGAGGTGCATGCCACCTGGACTTCTCTCTGCAATTACCATCTGACAGTTTTGTGGCCCTCTCCAGGAGCACAGCTATTGCTACATTTAAGGAGCTCAAACCACTGAACCTTCTGGTCTCAGCTCTTTCAAGGTGCAGAGTCGCATGCAGCTGCTATGCCCACCCCTCCTGCCAAATCACAGAAGCCTTTGTATTTTGTGAACTCATTCACAAAAATACAAAGGTTTCTATGAACAGGCAGCAGTGGGCAGGGGATGGGCAAAGCTGCCGATTCTGTCAATGGGCGGCAGAGGGGAAGGGGCAAGCCTAGCTGCTGCTTCTGTGAATGGGCAGCAGAGGTGAGGGGGCGGGTATAGATGCCGCTTCTGTGAATGGGCAGCAGAGGGGAGTGGTGGCCATAGCTGCTGCTGCTTCTGTGAATGGGCAGCAGAGGGGAGGGGCAGGCAAAGTTGTCGCTTCTGTGAATGGGCAGCAGAGGGGATGGGCAGGCAAAGCTGCCGCTTCTGTGAATAGGCAGCAGAGGGGAGGGGCAAGCAAAGCTGCCGCTTCTGTGAATGGGCAGCAGAGGTGAAGGGCGGGCGTAGCTACCACTTCTGTGAATGGGCAGAAAGGGGAAGGGCGGGCATAGCTGCTGCTGCTTCTGTGAATAGGGAACATAGGGGAGGGGCGGGCATTGCTGCCGCTTCTGTGAATGGGCAGCAGAGGGGAGGAGATAGCTACCACGTCTGAATGGGCAGCAGAGGGGAGGGGTGGGCATAGCTGCCGCTTATGTGAATGGGCAGCAGAGGGAAGGGAAGGGGCGGGCAAAGCTGCTGCTGCTTCTGTGAATAGGGAGCATAGGGGAAGGGAGGGCATAGCTGCCACTTCTGTGAATGAGCAGAGAGGGTAAGGGCAGGCATAGCTGCCACTTCTGTGAATGGGCAGCAGAGGGTGGGCAAAGCTTCCGCTTCTGTGAATGAGCAGAGAAGGGAAGGGCAGGCATAGCTGCTCTGTGCCTCTCTCCTCACGCCCAGCCTCAAGTGTGGAGCGTAGCCCACGATGTGGAAGGCAGCTAAAAGGATTTAATTCATGGCATGCCTGCACTTTTCACGAAGTTGCTGAAGCTTTTAATAAGCCGGGGTGTGTATGACCACCTATGCATTTAAAGCAAAGCGAAAGACGCCACAAACTGGGTAAAATGAACTTGGTTGGAGAATAAGACTTCTACATGTGCTCTTTGGATCACTTGATTATTAAAAAGTAAACGCTTTTACCTGGCATTAGAAAATACTTCTCAAAATGTTTTAAACCCACCAAAGATGGAAGCTGAAGCACAATTGCAAGCATCATAAAGAGGAAACAAAAAAAAAAAAAAAAAAACATAAAAGATATATAGTGTTTTAACAGTCAATACCAAGCTGTGAGACAGAGGAGGTACAAAATAAAAACAAAAAAAAAAAAGAAGGTGCCTGCTGAGACTATGCTACAAAAAAATGGAATCTGCAAAACGTCTGATGTAGAGGAAGAAAATTAGGCCAGGTTATTTCCTAGCAAAGCGGAGATTGATGTCGGTCGGAATAAACCCCAAGAAAAGGAGGTGTAAAGTTTTAGGCACGGAGATCACGTTGAGAGGTTATCGTATCAAAGGGCGGATTTTTTGTAGAGAAAGTCGGGTTTGTTGGGAGACCTTCGTTCCCTGCCTACGGTGTCCTCCCGCTCCAGGTCCATGTTCCTCTGGGCCGAGTGATCCAGGAGGTCGCTGTCCGTGATCCTCCTGAACGACCGCTCGTCCTGCCGGTCGGAACCGTAGGCGGAGTGTGAGGGTCTGTTAGAGGTCAGGCCGTACGTCAGGTCGGACTCCATTTTCGTCCGCCCCCGGCCGTGGTGAGAGCCGGTGCCCTCCTGCGCAGCCAGCGCCAGATCCAGTCTCTGCGGCGGCTGTTCTAAGACATCGAGGTGTAAGGGTTCGCTCTTTTGCCTGTGGGGGTGGCTGTCTTGCGAGTACAGGTAATCCCTCCTGGAATTGTCTTGCTTTTTCGGGGAAATCTGGTTGGGCAGGTAAGCCGATTTTATTCCGCTGGGTGGGGGTTTGCTGTGACTGTACAGGTCGGGACCAAAATAAATGCCCTGGGAAGTCAAGGGGGAGCGCCTGCTTGGCACCGGTGTAGACGGCCGGCAAGCGGAGTTGGAGAAGTCGTAGAATTCCGGGTATTCCGGCTGGCTGTCGCGGGTATCCATTTTTGGCTCCGTTGTTTGCTTTTTTCGGGAGGTGTGCATATGTCTGCTTGGGACGTAGGTGTGGTGCTGGGCGGGGACTGGCAACATGTCCGACACCTGCTGGCTCAGCTGGCTATCCATGGTCAATTCCGGCAGCCTCCTGTCCTTTAGTGACATGCTGGAAACACCCATCGCGATGTCCGGCATAAACTCATTGAGAACTGGCTCGCCACACTGGAGAACACAAAAGAAAAAAAATACATTAAAATTGTATCAAAATGCAAAAACTTATTGTACAAGTTTCATGGAAAGTGCTTTATAGACATTCGGTGTGAAGGGAAATACCTGCTTTTGTTTTTTTCTTTGCAAAGCAATGTAAAATTAGTTGATGAAAATATTTTCGTTAAAGTGAACACCGGCACTGGAGATTTTAGTAGACAAAAATACGACAGAAACAATTCAGATGACTAAAAATACGACAAACAATTCAGATGACTAAAAATACGACAAACAATTCAGATGACTAAAAATACGACAAACAATTCAGATGACTAAAAATACGACAAACAATTCAGATGACCAAAAATACGACAAACAATTCAGATGACCAAAAATACGACAAACAATTCAGATGACCAAAAATACGACAAACAATTCAGATGACCAAAAATACGACAAACAATTCAGATGACCAAAAATACGACAAACAATTCAGATGACCAAAAATACGACAAACAATTCAGATGACCAAAAATACGACAGACAATTCAGATGACCAAAAATACGACAGACAATTCAGATGACCAAAAATACGACAAACAATTCAGATGACCAAAAATACGACAAACAATTCAGATGACCAAAAATACGACAAACAATACAGATGACCTAAAATACGACAAACAATTCAGATGACCTAAAATACGACAAACAATTCAGATGACCTAAAATACGACAAACAATTCAGATGACCTAAAATACGACAAACAATTCAGATGGGTAAAATACGACTGAATTCAGATGACTAAAAATACGACTGAATTCAGATGACTAAAAATACGACTGAATTCAGATGACTAAAAATACGACTGAATTCAGATGACTAAAAATACGACTGAATTCAGATGACTAAAAATACGACTGAATTCAGATGACTAAAAATACGACTGAATCCAGATGACTAAAAATACGACTGAATCCAGATGACTAAAAATACGACTGAATCCAGATGACTAAAAATACGACTGAATCCAGATGACTAAAAATACGACTGAATCCAGATGACTAAAAATACGACTGAATCCAGATGACTAAAAATACGACTGAATCCAGATGACTAAAAATACGACTGAATCCAGATGACTAAAAATACGACTGAATTCAGATGACTAAAAATACAACTGAATTCAGATGACTAAAAATACAACTGAAACAATTCAGATGACTAAAAATACAACTGAAACAATTCAGATGACTAAAAATACGACTGAATTCAGATGACTAAAATACGACTGAATTCAGATGACTAAAATACGACTGAAACAATTCAGATGACTAAAAATACGACTGAAACAAATCAAGTGACTAAAATACGACAAATTAAAATGGAATTTTAGTCAAAAGACTAGGACTAAAATGAAATTTGACGTCATAATTTACACTGTTGTAAGACCCTTTTACACTGATGCAGCTTTCAGGCGTTTTAGCGCTAGAAATAACCCCTGGGGGGCGGTGCGCTTGTGGGACGTTCGGAAAAGTCCATTGCAATGAATGGGCAGAGCTTCCAAAGCACCACAAAAACAGGAGCCTTAACACCCTTCTTTAGGGTTAAAAGCGCCCCACTAGCGGCCAAGAAGAGGTAAAGTGCCCCAGTGTGAAAGGGGTCTAATGCAACCCTCATCCAGGCAAAAAATTAAAATATTAATAATAATAAATTTCATTTCCTGCACTCAGCTGCTGAGAAGGACCAGTTGCTCCCTGCACCAGTTGCTCCCTGCACCAGTTGCTCCCTGCACCAGTTGCTCCCTGCACCAGTTGCTCCCTGCAGAAGTCCAATATGGCCCCTGATGAACCATAAACTGGGCTGCGCTGCACTCAAGACTAACTGGGTGACACTTCTGAAGACAAAAAATGCAACAAAATTTGTCTTTTGCGCTAGAAATGTCCAAAGTTTGGGATTTCACAACCAACTTGGACGAAACCATCAGGAATGGAGTTCCTGCCGTTCTTTGGGGATCAGGCTTTGCCTCTCTCCATTTCATGCTCTCCCTTCGGTTTGGCATAAAGTGTCATGTGACCCTCGGTTGGGTATCTCTGTAGCAGTGTTAAGATCAATACAGAATTTTTCAGATGTGTGCATCTTCCTGGTATATAAACCACTTCGGCCCCGGACCATTAGGCAGCTAAAGGACCTGGCCAGTTTTTGCGATTCGGCACTGCGTCGCTTTAACTGACAATTGCGCGGTCGTGCGACGTGGCTCCAAAACAAAATTGGCGTCTTTTCCCCCCACAAATAGAGATTTCTTTTGGTGGTATTTGATCAACTCTACGTTTTTTATTTTTTGCGCTATAAACAAAAATAGAGCGACGATTTTGAAAGAAATGCAATATTTTTTTACTTTTTGCTATAATAAATATCCCCAAAAATATATATAAAACATTTTTCCTCCTCAGTTTAGGCCGATACGTATTCTACATATTTTTGGTATAAAGAAAAAAAAAAAAAAAAAAAATCGCAATAATCGTTTATCGATTGGTTTGCGCAAAATTTATAGCGTTTACAAAATAGGGGGTAGTTTTATTGCATTTTTTTTTTTTACTACTAATCGCGGCGATCAGCGATTTTTTCTATGACCGCGACATTATGACGGACACTTCGGCCAATTTTGACACATTTTTGGGACCATTGTCATTTTCACAGCAAAAAATGCTATAAAAATGCACGGATTACTGTGAAAATGACAATTGCAATTTGGGAGTTAACCACAAGGGGGCGCTGAAGGGGTTATGTGTGACCTCATGTGTGTTTCTAACTGTAGGGGGGTGTGGCTGTAGGTGTGACTTCATTGATTGTATTTCCCTATAAAAGGGATCACACGATCGATGACGGCGCCACAGTGAAGAACTGGGAAGGTTTGTTTACACACGGCTCTCCCCGTTCTTCAGCTACGGGGACCGATCACGGGACTCCAGCGGCAATCGGGTCCCACGGTCACAGAGCTTCGGATCAGGTCGCGCGCTGCAACCCAGCGGTGCCATTCTGCCGACATAAATGTGCAGGACGCGGTCCTTAAATGGTTAATATACATCAATTCCCTTTGTCGCTCATATGAGCTCCCAGTACTTTTCCCAATTAGTAAGTAGGATTGAGGTAACTTTATTCAGAATCGGTTTATGTGAGAAGTACTATACCCGCTTCCCTATGAGAGATCGGGCTTTGCTTGGACAGGATCTGTGTTGGGTTGCAATACCATTCAGGATATTCATCCTTGTGGATTGACTCCTATACTCAATACAGAGGTGGGAAGCTTTTCGTATTGGGATTTACCCATTTATGCGTTTTATTTACAGACATGTTTGTAGAAGATTCTTAACTTATCAAAACATTTCAGTATGCGTGGGGACCCAATTCACCTGCTCTGGTGTGGCCCCAAACTCCACAGATTTTGGACGGAGAGGTTCTGGTCACACTTAATTCAATGTTTCAGACCAACGTCCCTCTTGACCCACTATGCTGCCTGCTTGGAGTTCTGGAGGGGGCGATACCGGAGGAGGTGACTCGAATGGCATTTGCCAGGGCATTGTTTCAGGCAAGGAAAACCATCCTTTTAAACTGGAAATAAGATATACCGCCCACAGGTTAAAACGGATACAGCACATGGGTAAAACGCTCATAATGGAGAACTACATATACAGTGCAGAAAATAAGTATTTGAACACCCTGCTATTTTGCAAGTTCTCCCACTTGGAAATCATGGAGGGGTCTGAAATTGTCATCGTAGGTGCATGTCCACTGTGAGAGACATAATCAAAATTTTTTTTTCAAGAAATCACAATTTATGATTTTTTAACTATTTATTTGTATGATACAGCTGCAAAGAAGTATTTGAACACCTGTCTATCAGCTAGAATTCTGACCCTCAAAGACCTGTTAGTCTGCCTTTAAAATGTCCACCTCCACTCCATTTATTATCTTAAATTAGATGCACCTGTTTGAGGTCATTAGCTGCATAAAGACACCTGTCCACCCCATACAATCAGTAAGAATCCAACTACTAACATGGCCAAGACCAAAGAGCTGTCCAAAGACACTAGAGACAAAATTGTACACCTCCACAAGGCTGGAAAGGGCTACGGGGAAATTGCCAAGCAGCTTGGTGAAAAAAGGTCCACCGTTGGAGCAATCATTAGAAAATGGAAGAAGCTAAACATGGCTGTCAATCTCCCTCGGACTGGGGCTCCATGCAAAATCTCACCTCGTGGGGTCTCAATGATCCTAAGAAAGGTGAGAAATCAGCCCAGGACTACACGGGAGGAGCTGGTCAATGACCTGAAAAGAGCTGGGACCACCGTTTCCAATGGTAATACACTAAGACGTCATGGTTTGAAATCATGCATGGCACGGAAGGTTCCCCTGCTTAAACCAGCACATGTCAAGGCCCGTCTTAAGTTTGCCAATGACCATTTGGATGATCCAGAGGAGTCATGGGAGAAAGTCATGTGGTCAGATGAGACCAAAATAGAACTTTTTGGTCATAATTCCACTAACCATGTTTTGAGGAAGAAGAATGATGAGTACCATCCCAAGAACACCATCCCTACTGTGAAGCATGGGGGTGGTAGCATCATGCTTTGGGGGTGTTTTTCTGCACATGGGACAGGGCGACTGCACTGTATTAAGGAGAGGATGACCGGGGCCATGTATTGCGAGATTTTGGGCAACAACCTCTTTCCCTCAGAGCTTTGAAGATGGGTCGAGGCTGGGTCTTCCAACATGACAATGACCCGAAGCACACAGCCAGGATAACCAAGGAGTGGCTCTGTAAGAAGCATATCAAGGTTCTGGCGTGGCCTAGCCAGTCTCCAGACCTAAACCCAATAGAGAATCTTTGGAGGGAGCTCAAACTCCGTGTTTCTCAGTGACAGCCCAGAAACCTGACTGATCTAGAGAAGATCTGTGTGGAGGAGTGGGCCAAAATCCCTCCTCCAGTGTGTGCAAACCTGGTGAAAAACTACAAGAAACGTTTGACCTCTGTAATTGCAAACAAAGGCTACTGTACCAAATATTAACATTGATTTTCTCAGGTGTTCAAATACTTCTTTGCAGCTGTATCATACAAATAAATAGTTAAAAAAATCATACATTGTGATTTCTGGAATTTTTTTTTTTTTGATTATGTCTCTCACAGTGGACATGCACCTACAATGACAATTTCAGACCCCTCCATGATTTCCAAGTGGGAGAACTTGCAAAATAGCAGGGTGTTCAAATACTTATTTTCCGCACTGTATCAGCACAGCGGAAACACTGGAAAATTTGTCAAGCTTTGGGATTCGTGGCTTGCCGTACCTAGCTTAAGCCCCCTGGATGAGATTGCTAGGTGGTGTATAAACATGGAAAATTCCGTGGGGGATATTTGGACGGACACTTGTTTAAATCTTTGAACAGCTGGGTGGCCTGCGGGGGCGTGGGGTTGGGTTGATAGGGTTCAAGCAGAATGCAATACGCAAGAAGGGACTAGGAGCAGAATGTTACATTTACTTGTTGCATGTTATACTGAAGGACTAGTGCTGCATCAATTCAATAACTGAATATAGTGTACCGTATTTCATGTTATCATATTCTATGTTTTGTAAA
The DNA here is from genome assembly GCA_029574335.1 of Rana kukunoris. Taxonomy (NCBI): domain Eukaryota; kingdom Metazoa; phylum Chordata; class Amphibia; order Anura; family Ranidae; genus Rana; species Rana kukunoris. The sequence goes on along the minus strand of CM056059.1, from coordinate 144,964,888 downwards.
CAATTAAAACCTTTTAATTTAAAAAAATTAATGTCAGTACGAAATATTAACAATTCTTCATTTCTTTTCTATATACACCTAAAGCTGAGTGAATTATGTTCTTCTATATTCACTAAATGAGTCCGTACATCCTTTCCTGAAGAAGCCGTTACGGCGAAACATGTTGAAACATTTGGACTTGATGCAAATTTGTACGTGATTACAGTATTTCTTTGTCAACAGTAGGGTGTGTGTGTGTACCTACCTATGACTATGATTAAACTGTACTCAATACTTCAATATTTTCTTAATAGCTTTAGTATATTTTTTTATATCAACTGAGTGAATTTATATATGATGCACCCTCAAAGTCCCAAATCTCCAACATTGCTCTACAAAGTGATGACAAACTAAGGGTAAAAGGGGGAATAAAAGGGAAACAGAAGGAAAAATTGGACTTTATAGTGTAACGGAATGGCCCGTGGGACCCAGAAGCTATTGAAAAATATGCGATACTCCTGTTTCAGCTTCACCGATGTCTCTTGTGTCTAAAATCATCCTATGTCCACTAGGGGCATAGGATGACCGAGTAATGATATCTTGGACTACATTAGATGGGGCACAGGGTGAATAAGAATCCCACTATGGTCTGTGATAGTCACATTTAATGAGGTATAGATATTGTGTATATATATATATATATATATATATATATATATATATATATATATATATATATATATATATATATATATATATATATATTGTGCGTTGGCTGATGTGTACCATAAAAGCTTGCTGTGGTAATGTCGTCTGCTACTGCGATGTAAATGAACCATAGGATGGCTCCTAAAGACCTTTCATTGCGTTATGTTAATGGACTGTATTGTGTGAATTTCTATTGATGATTGTAACAGGATGACCTGTGACGCCCAGAGACTTTTGAGGGATGGGGATACTCCTGTGCCAGCGGCACTAAGGACTCTTGGGTGTAAGGTCACCCTGTGCCCCCTTTGGGCATAGGGTAGCTGATAAATAATTCATGTATTGCAGGATATCTTGAGATATTACAAGTTGTTGGTCAATGTTGACCCACACCAGGTCAATAGACTCCTAAGATATTCAATTGTGTAAGGCTGTAGAGGTGTTAATTCAGGTCTGCTCCTAAGATCTTTCCATTGTGTGATAACACTGTTTAAAGCCCATTGATGATCAGGTGTGAATACCTTTTTGTCGGAGACAGAACGTCTGTCTAAGATGTGGACAGAGGGGAACTAATTGTGTGATGCTAACACTGTGAAAAGTCTATTGATGATAGATACGTGTTAGCAGTCTAAAGGTCAGATGTCTCCTTTCAGAGGTAGGGAATTAGCATGTCAATTATGTTTAGTAAAGGAATGTGACTTGTCAAGCTGTAGTAATTACCTCCTCTAATTGCGGAGACTGGACGTCTGGGGAATGTAATGATTAGCTCAACTGGATGTCATTATCTAAAAGAATGGTGTGAAGTTGGGGGTGGAGAGTTTGATTGTTCCTGTGATTACTGAAACATGCCTTGTACTGTATATAAGAGAGCTAACCATTAAAGAGTTTGTTCATAAATTTTATAACCAGTATCAGAGCTGTGTCTCGGTTATTCTGGGAAATGGGATGGATCGGGTCGTGTCTACATGGATTGTCAGAGTGTCGGGATAAGCCGTCTTTTCTTGGGTTGATGGAAGATCGTAAATGGTGGTGACCGTTACAATGATAAATGTGGACTGTGAGTTAGCACAGTCTAAAGGTCAGGTGTCTGACTTGTCAGCTGTAGTTAATTAGCTCATGTAGATTATCACGGAGTCAGAATGTCTGTCTACTAAAAGATGTGTATTGAGGAACCATTAGGAACCATTGTATGATGTTGTGGGTGGGGTGTGTCATTGTCCATTTGATTACTGCAGTATTTTTGGTGTATATAAGAGCCTGCCTTCTCAATAAAGATTGTTTATTCGGTTTGAACCAGAGAACAGAGCTGTGTCTCGTTTCAGGGGGAAATCCGTATGGGTTGTGTCGCCAAAGTGTGGAGTGTCTAAGCTGTCTTGGGGTCGGAATGGAATATCGTAAACGACGTTAACCCCTGTCCCGTTTGGGATTCCGTTACATATATGATACACAACACTTGGGTATAATGAAACTAAAATAATGAATAGATTATTTATTGATAACACAATTGGGTGCAATGGATGGCATAAATGATAGACCAATACGTACAGTATAGAATTTATAAACATGGTTAGTAGATCACATGATAATAAAAATCGCATAATGGACATTATTGTACATAATGAACCGGCAACATACCCAATAGATAGAAAAACATGATAAATACTAAAAATATTTGATTGATTCAGACAAGTAAAACCCATGGTTAACCACTTAAGGCCCCCTTCACGCCGATATACATTGTCAGAATGGCACAGCTGGGCACATCAACGCACCTGTACGCTGCCCTTTAAGCCCAGCCGCGGGGGTGTGCACGCGACCCGTTCTGAAGCCCTGTGACCGGGACAGTGGGACTCGGGGACACGATCGCCGCTGGAGTCCCGCAACCGTTCCCGGAGCTGAAGATCGGAGAGAGGCGAGTGTAAACACAGCTTCCCCGTTCTTTACTGTGGCGCCCGCATTGATTGTGTGTTCCCTTACATAGGGAATCACAATCAATGACGTCACACCTACAGCCACACCACCTACTAAAACGCCTGAAAAATGCCCCAGTGTGAAAGGGGTCTTAGCGACGCTTCACCAGCGGTTTTTGGACACTAGCAGTGTGAAAGGGCTCTGAAAGCACTCAGGCTTTCACATTGGGATTGCAGATGAGGCTACTTTCAGGTGCTTAACAGGCTTTTTAACGCCAGAACGCCCGGAAAATGCCCCAGTGTGAAAGGGGTCTAAGACAGAACTCCCTGAACATCAGATTTATAGAAAACATTTCCCCTGAACCTGCAAATGGGCTTTAAAAGGCCAAGTCTACCTTTTAGAACACGTTCCAGCACCTGCAGGCAGTTCCCCAGGAACTGCAGGAGACCTGCATGGCATCTGCGACAAAATTATAATAAATGCACATTTCTACCTGCAAAAAAATGTGCATTTATTATTTTTTGTCAAAGGGTGAACTGATCCTTCAGGCTGGGTTCACATTAGTTTCCCCGCATCCAATTCGCATGTCAGGAGTCTGTGACCGCCTCTGAATGGAAGGCTGCGGAGCGGTTTGCAGAAGAGCCCTGTGCATCATCTGATCCATTTCACGTCCGAACGCAACTAAAAATTCGGACCTGAAACAGTGGACAGGGTCACACCGGACCCCCTGCTGCGAGCCGCTCTGTACACCAGTGGCAGTGCGTCCATCAGGTGCTCGAGTGTTACCCGTCACCCGATTGGCTGAAACTACAGGCGCTGTGATTGGACGGGGATGGAAGAAGACACCAAGGCGCATGCAGGACACCGCCGTTGACCCGCTGCGAGACACGCAAGTGCCGGGCAGGGGATGCACTGGATGGGGGCACAGCGGGCGCGCACTGGATGGGGGCACAGCGGGCGCGCACTGGATGGGGGCACAGCGGGCGCGCACTGGATGGGGGCACAGCGGGCGCGCACTGGATGGGGGCACAGCGGGCGCGCACTGGATGGGGGCACAGCGGGCGCGCACTGGATGGGGGCACAGCGGGCGCGCACTGGATGGGGGCACAGCGGGCGCGCACTGGATGGGGGCACAGCGGCATCACTTGATTTTTTCCAGTTTGTTTGCACCCCTCCAGCAGGCACCACTGACGCACACAGTGTGAACCCAGCCTCAAGTTTCCCAGCTAGCCGATATAAGGTTTACCTCACAGTGACAGTCACATCCCAAAATAATATGAAAAAATAAATAAAAAGTTAAATTTGCACTCACCGCTTGGTGCTCTGCTGCCAGGGCAGCTGCTGCAGCTGCTGCTACGGTCTGCCTGCCAAAGCCAGTATTAGTGCAATCAGGGGGGATGGTTTTGACACCAGGCAGGTAAGAGGGTGGGGTGGCTTTAGGGACAGTACGGGAATGGAACAAGGAATGGTTGCAGGGGTAGGAGAAAGAGCGGGAGGGGTGCTGACTGGGCACTCTCTGCTTCCAGCCCACTTTGAACTGGTTGTGTATTGGTGTGGCAGGCGGGTGGTAAGGAGGGGGTGGTGGAGGTAACGGAGGATGGAAGGCCACGTAAGAGTCTAGGTCAGTAAACATGGTTTCCGGGGCAGGGGTGCTGTTGATCCTACATCTCCCGGACTGGCGCACTGTCAGAAGAGGACTCTCATCTCCGAACCGCTCGTCTGGGAAGAACTTGTGAGGATTCTGCAAACAGACAGACAGACAGAGCATTGCTTTATATTGTCCATTATTCTTATCTGGTATCGCTGCTAAAAATACACAAAACTTTCACTCACAGCTTTGCCTGAATTTGCATGTAGGGAGCCGGCCCACCTACATCACGTGTGTCAAACACAAGGTCCGCGGGCAGAATCTGGCCCTCCAGACCATTTCATGTGGCCCTCACACCTCTCCTGCAGCTGCAGGAGAGCTCCAAGCCCTCCCCTGGTCCTACTCCAGAGCCTTACTTTCTGCTTTCAAGCAATGCACCCAGCTTCTTCCCAACAGCAGTATAAGGAAAAAGGGGTACACTGTAATGTAAGGGATGAGCTGGACATCTAATCTTACAGATACAACCGACCCTTTTGAGGGCAATCATAATGCTGATGCGGCCCACGATGAAATTGAGCTGGCCCACCTACGTCTTGGTGGAGCTGGCCCACACTGGTCAAGCTACGTCTTGGTGGAGCTGGCCCACACTGGTCAAGCTACGTCTTGGTGGAGCTGGCCCACACTGGTCAAGCTACGGCTTGGTGGAGCTGGCCCACACTGGTCAAGCTACGGCTTGGTGGAGCTGGCCCACACTGGTCAAGCTACGGCTTGGTGGAGCTGGCCCACACTGGTCAAGCTACGGCTTGGTGGAGCTGGCCCACACTGGTCAAGCTACGGCTTGGTGGAGCTGGCCCACACTGGTCAAGCTACGGCTTGGTGGAGCTGGCCCACACTGGTCAAGCTACGGCTTGGTGGAGCTGGCCCACACTGGTCAAGCTACGGCTTGGTGGAGCTGGCCCACACTGGTCAAGCTACGGCTTGGTGGAGCTGGCCCACACTGGTCAAGCTACGTCTTGGTGGAGCTGGCCCACACTGGTCAAGCTACGTCTTGGTGGATCTGGCCCACACTGGTCAAACTACGTCTTGGTGGATCTGGCTTTGTACACGGGGGGAGGGAGGGGCACAGTCATGCTGGAACAGAAAAGGGTCTTCACACAACGGTTGCCTCCAGGCTGGAAAAGCACAATTGTGGGACCTTCACTGAAAAAACTGCCTGAAATCAATCATTTGGAGGGGTATACACATACATTTGCTTATAGAGGAAGTATGATGGTAAGGTGACCCCCCTAACTACGGCTATATAGTGCATTTTCTCATGTCAATGGGTGTCCTCTAATGCTGTGTACTTAACCTGCAGTCTTCAGAGTCCGGTTTACTCAAGCCAGTGCAGAAAAAATATTTAAAATTGATAATTGTTAAAAAAAAGTTTTGGTTTATTTCTTTCATCTGGTCTTAGGTTTTTCTGGTCCGTCGATCCCTTTTCTCATTTAATGTTATTTCATCCTCTCAACTTCTATAATGGATCCTCCCGAGTGAAACGTAAAATGTAGCCCAAGTAAAGGACTACAGGGATTATTGGGAAGCATTTGTAAAGGGACTGCAACAGTAGTGATCTCTAGCAGTCTCAAGTAATCTAACCCTCACTGTCTCCTAGAACTTACAGCATCCACCTCACGTCCACAGTCGCCAAAAGCATCCACCTCACGTCCACAGTCGCCAAAAGCATCCACCTCACGTCCACAGTCGCCAAAAGCATCCACCTCACGTCCACAGTCGCCAAAAGCATCCACCTCACGTCCACAGTCGCCAAAAGCATCCACCTCACGTCCACAGTCGCCAAAAGCATCCACCTCACGTCCACAGTCGCCAAAAGCATCCACCTCACGTCCACAGTCGCCAAAAGCATCCACCTCACGTCCACAGTCGCCAAAAGCATCTCTTGTAGCATACCCATAGTCTCTGCCCACCTACTGTTGCATGACTGCAGCCTGATAGCCTTCTATAGCATTATATTCAAGAACTTTTGCAGGTGTTAAGGGCCATACATGGGGCCCCCAATGTCAAGGAAAGTTGATCACAAACCTTTGGCTACCTACTTGATCACAGAAAAGAAGATTTTTCTTGTATCATTATTCCAGCTTCTACACCCCACTAGTAAATCAATTACCCTGTCTTCTGGTCTTTCCGTCTCGTCCTCTTGTAGAAATTCTTATGCTACAGATCCCCTGGGGGGTGCAAAACCCCCCCAACCAAAACAATCCACCAAATTACCTGTAACAGCTCTGCAGCAGTGTCAGAGAGACCAAATTCCCTCAAAACCCGGAGTTGAATCTCATAACTGACAGTAGCACCTTCTCCACAGTTTAAGGCGTATGCGCGCTGAACTTGCTCCGTATGTCGCAGTTCCTGCAGGCGTCTGATCATCTCCCTCACGATTCCAAGCGGGGGAACTGAGGAGAAAACAGATGTCATCAAAGCTGAACTCTTGTTAAGGGGCAAAAATAAATCTTGTCAGTCACATTCTGGAACCCTGAAATGAAAGGGTCTCTATGTTGGAAATCCCCCAATCAGAACACTCATCCAAAAAAAACAAACGTCAAGGATGCGATTTACTTAATTTTAGAGAGTTATTCTTAGAGATGCACCAATAGCATTTATTCTTTTATTGGCGACCACAAGATACTTTGCTGTGCGATTTGCATACATACATAATAGGTGCAAATCGCACTGCAAAGAGAATGGGGAAGGATGTCCCTTACATTGGTGATAAGCGAGAAGAATGTTCCTTACATTGGTGATCAGTGGGAAGAATGTCCCTTACATTGGTGATCAGTGGGAAGAATGTCCCTTACATTGGTGATCAGTGAGAAGAATGTCCCTTACATTGGTGATCAGTGAGAAGAATGTCCCTTACATTGGTGATCAGTGAGAAGAATGTCCCTTACATTGGTGATCAGTGAGAAGAATGTCCCTTACATTGGTGATCAGTGAGAAGAATGTCCCTTACATTGGTGATCAGTGGGAAGAATGTCCCTTACATTGGTGATCAGTGAGAAGAATGTCCCTTACATTGGTGATCAGTGAGAAGAATGTCCATTACATTGGTGATCAGTGAGAAGAATGTCCATTACATTGGTGATCAGTGAGAAGAATGTTCCAAAAAATAATAAAATCCCCAAACCGACAAGGTTAATCATCCATTTGCTCCTCCCCTTGGTCACTGGTAGGATTACACCCAGAGATCTTAAAACAAAATTAAACAGATAAATCAGGAGGGAAATGACAGACATGTGATCACAAGTACCTGGTATTTCATTGGCTACGACAGTAGGAGGGTTTGTCTGGCTACTGCTCATTTGCTGGTGGTTGATCATGTGACAGCACTGTGGCACTGCGTTGTTCACCATATACAGCGTGTCGGGAACATTGGACATTCGAACCATCCTCAGCCGAACCAAATCCGTCTGCTCCACCATCATCTCATCCAGCACAGACTGAAATATAAAAATGACAGAGATAAGAAAACAGAGAATTCGATACATTGCAGGAAAAAAAGTATCTGAACCATGGAACAACATTTTTATATTTTGTAGCCTCCCGGTCTTTGGATGCGATGATTGACACAGTGTAGCTCAGCGCCATTCCCTTGTCACAGGATTTGATTGACAGCAGCAAGAGCCAACGGCTCCCACTGCTATTAATATGCCCTGTGAGGAAAGAGCGGAGAACCACTGCTCTAGAGCACAACGCTGGATCAACATGGGGCTCAGGAAATTAGGGGGACTGCCCACAGGTTTTAATTTTCTTTTTACCTTAATAAACCGCTTCACGCTGGCTGCACACATATGCGGCCTCTCTGCCTTAACGTCAACTAAACAACTTGACACAATAAAGATTAAAAATTTTTTTTTTTATTAATAATCTTAATTGTGTTAAGTTGTTTAGTTATTTTAATAAATATTAACACAATAAGAGTAAAAAAATAATCTACATTTTTTTCATATCGGTATTTATAATATAATATAATATATAATATATATATTTTAACCACTTAACCCCCGGACCATATTGCTGCCCAAAGACCAGAGCACTTTTTGCGATTCGGCACTGCGTCGCTTTAACTGACAGTTGCACGGTCGTGCGACGTGGCTCCCAAACAAAATTGGTGTCCTTTTTCCCCCACAAATAGAGCTTTCTTTTGGTGGTATGTGATCACCTCTGCGGTTTTTATTTTTTGCGCTATAAACAAAAATAGAGCGACAATTTTGAAAAAAAAATTATATTTTTTACTTTTTGCTATAATAAACATCCCCCAAAAATACGTGAATTTTTTTTTCTCCTCAGTTTATGCCAATACGTATTTTTCTACATATTTTTCATTAAAAAAAAGCCAACCAAACCAAGCATTAAGCGTTTAATGATTGGTTTGCGCAAAAGTTATAGCGTTTACAAAATAGGGGGTATTTTTATGGCATTTTTATTAAAGCGGATCTCCACCCTAAAGTGAAGATCCGCTGATCGGAACCCTCCCCCCCTCCGGTGTCACATTTGACACCTTTCAGGGGGGAGGGGGGTGCAGATACCTGTCTAAAGACAGGTATCCGCACCCACTTCCGGCCCGCAGTCTCGGGCAAAAGACGGGCTTTTCCCGTTGTGTGCTGGGAACTCTCAGCTCCCAGCACACAGCGGGAGCCAATCGCCGGGCGCAGCGCGACTCGCGCATGCGCCGTAGGGAACCGGGCAGTGAAGCCGGAGCGCTTCACTTCCTGGTTCCCTCGCCGTGGATGGAGGGGGGAGCAGCAGGGTGATGAGCGATCGCTCATCCTCTGCTGCGGACGCCGCTGGACTCCAGGACAGGTAAGTGTCCTAATATTAAAAGTCAGCAGCTGCAGTATTTGTTGCTGCTGGCTTTTAATATTTATTTAAGGTGAACCATCCGCTTTAATATTTTTTTTACTACTAATGGTGGCGATCAGCGTTTTTTTTCGGTATTGCGACATTATGGCGGACACTTTTTGACATTTTTACAGCGATCAGTGCTATAAAAATGCACTGATCACTATAAAAATGCCACTGGCAGGGAAGGGGTTAACACTAGGGGGCAGGGAAGGGGTTAAGTATGTTCCTGGGTGTGTTTTAACTAAAGGGGGGGTGGGACTGATTAAGGGAAATGACAGATCGCTATTCATACATTGTATGAACAGACGATCCGTAATTTCTCCCCGACAGGACTGGGAGCTCTGTGTGTTCTGTAACGAGCAATCGCGGGTGCCCGGCAGCGGTCGCGCCCGCCGGTCACGGGACTCGGGGGCGAGCGCCCCTAGTGGCCTTCAAGAGAGCCGGCATAGAGCTACGGGCTCTCGCGCAGGAGAGCCAACCTGCCGCCGTAAAAACGACGGCGGCAGGTCGGCAAGTACCGTATTTATCAGTTCTAAAGAAAATAAAAAATAAAATAAATCTCAAATAACTAAAAATCTTCATAAATAAATGAAATGAATATAGAATACATAAATGATGGCCCTTAATCTTTAAGTACCGTATTTATCGGCGTATACCGCGCACTTTTTTCCCCTTTTAAAATAAGGGGATAATCGTGGGTGCGCGATATACGCCCATACCTGCTTCCCGCGCTCAGTTTGAACGCCTCCGCCAACATATACCGAGTGCAGTACACTCGGCTACATTCGGCCAGGCTCGGCTTCGCTCGTGCTCACGCTCTGTGACGTTTATGCATTAGCACGAGCGAAGCCAAGCCTGGCCGAACGTACCCGAGTGTACCGCACTCGGTATATGTTGGCGGAGGTGTTCAAACTGAGCGCAGGAAGCGGGTATGGGCGTATATCGTGCACCCACGATTATCCCCTTATTTTAAAGGGGAAAAAAGTGCGCGGTATACGCCGATAAATACGGTACTTAAAGATTAAGGGCCATCATTTATGTATTATATATTCATTTCATTTATTTATGAAGATTTTTAGTTATTTGTGCATTTGAGATTTATATTACTTTCATTTTTTATTTTCTTTAGAACTGAAAATTGTGCAAAGCTGTGCGACAAAAGGCGCATAAAAAGTGCAAATGGCGTGTTTTCATTCATTTCTATGGGAAGAAAAATCTGCCCAATTTGAGGTACAAAAAAATCTCCAGAACTTTGAGCTTTAGGAAACGGAGTGGAGATGTGAACCGGCTCGAGAATGATGGATTTTTTTTTTCCTCCTCCCACTAACGCCGAGGTATGAACGGCGCCTCAATGAGTGACGATTGTATAAACCTACTACTGATGATGTATCCAGAGAAGGTCGGGAAGAATGAAGGGGTTATAACATGACACTTCTGTCTTCTGTAAAACAGGCCGAATTATGCAAATATTTTCATACAAACTAATCATTTAGAACCAGATTTTCTCATTATGTAGGACCTTCAGATTGTATTGTGTGTGACCTGCACATTGTCCCTTCCAATCATAATATAGTGGTAAGGAAATAAATGTCAATTGCAAATCTTCACCAGTAATAAACGTTCTCCTGTACGGGAACATCCAGACGTGACATTACCTTGGCCTCCTCCACATAGGGAGAGAACAGTCTGGGTCTGACATAGATGCCGGCATTCTTCTGACGCAACCAGGAGTTTGATTTCCCGCTTTCTGAGGTGGGCAGCATGTCTGCTGGGGGGGTGCTGATCAGACCCCTCTTCATCTGAAAATAAGAAAAAGCAGACCTTGTAACGAAACGACATTTTACCAATGCAATACAAAAAGTACAGGGTGCACGTCTCCCAAAGCCCCGACTTGGATCGACTGCAGGCAAGAGGCTTGTCCTACGCTCCACAGATACTGAAAAGATCAGTGACCACCATTTGTGAGCCAAGCAATTCTTCTGCTGGTTGTCATACCCGCCCACTCCTCTCCTGTACATAGTGCCCACTGTCATATCCTCCACACTCCTCTCCTGTACATAGTGCCCACTGTCATCCCCGCCCACTCCTCTCCTGTACATAGTGCCCACTGTCATACCCCCCCCCACTCCTCTCCTGTACATAGTGCCCACTGTCATACCCTCCACACTCCTCTCCAGTACATACCGCCCACTGTCATACCCTCCACATTCCTCTCCTGTACATACCGCCCACTGTCATACCCTCCACATTCCTCTCCTGTACATACCGCCCACTGTCATACCCTCCACACTCCTCTCCTGTACATGTGAGCCAAGCAATTCTCCCCCATCATACCCTCCACACTCCTCTCCTGTACATACCCCCCACTGTCATACCCTCCACACTCCTGTCCTGTACATAGTGCCCACTGTCATACCCTCCACACTCCTCTCCTGTACATAGTGCCCACTGTCATACCCTCCACACCCCTCTCCTGTACATACAGCCCACTGTCATACCCCCCACTCTCCCCTCCTGTACATAGTGCCCACTGTCATACCCTCCACACTCCTCTCCTGTACATAGTGCCCACTGTCATACCCTCCACACGCCAGTCCTTCGTTCAGTCTCATTTTATGAGGCTTGTGCATCACATAGTAACTATTTTCTGAACAAAAACATTTTATAATTTTTTTAAAAATACAATTTTTACAAATTATTTGTATACAATTATTTTTACAAGGGATTAAAACAATACAGGGTTATTTTTATTTTATTTTTTTAACAGGACAAGGAAGCTGTCTCTCCCTGCAACAGCTAAAAGTCGGCAGGAGGGGTTTCAGCTGCTGCCAAGAGCCGTACAGGGTGTCCTGTAAATGCCCCTCCTTCCCTCTGGTGTTTTGGCCCCCCTGTGTGCCCGGGCCACCTACAGGACAACAACTGGTGGTCCTCCCTATCAGCGGCCCTGGCTAAGAATGGCTGCCTTGGTATCAATCGACAACAGTAGATTTACTCAGTGGGAAATCATCTCCATCAGAGGTTCCATCCACTAGAGGGAGCCTGGTGACTGGAGCTCTGCATCGGGAGCCCCCTATCAGTGGCCCTGGCTAAGGATGGCTGCCATGGTATCAATCGACAACAGTAGATATACTCTCAGTGGGAAATCATCTTAGAGGTTCCATCCACTAGAGGGAGCCTGGTGACTGGTGCTCTGCATCAGGAGCCTCCACCATTACAAAGTTTTGGCAGTGGTTTTGTAGACAGCGGTGCCTTAATTAGATGTTGGATCCCTTGGGGCTTCTTTTGAAGTCTCCTTTGTTTGGAATCTCGGCATGATCTTGTCTCATGAAACACCAGTCTTATCTACCGTACCAAGGTGCTGGACAACACCGACTGCCTAAGGCTGCTTGGCTGAACTTTTTGTACTCGTTTTAGCTTTTCTGTTCTCCTGGCTTATCTTTATGCAGATTCTATAGCTGCCAAGAATGCATGTTTATGGCTAAACGAGGGACAGGGAAAGGAAAAAAAAAAACACAAAAGACCTTTGGTGCTAGGCCTAGAAGACCACAGAAAAAAAAAAAGCTAAACATTAGAACACTAGAAGACTCCTTCCATAAGAAAAGGTTCAAAGACAAAACTATCAACACGGCATTCAAAAAACCCAAAGAGAAAATAAAATCTCCACTACGAAGATAAAATAAAAACAACAACCGAGTCCCTCCAGTCACCACATATAATCCAGCACTAGAAGGGATAAAAAAAAGATAATCAAAGATTTACAACTATTCATAACAGAGGAGGAAACGCTGAAAGAAATATCCCAACATTAACGCTGAAAGAAATATCCCAACATTCCCCAATAGCAGCCTTCAGGCACCCACCCAACCTCAGACATCAGCCGGAAACTTCATTCTGACTACCCGCATTTCCCGGAAAATAATCCCAAGTCTTATATCAATCACTTCAACCCTGGAAGATTTGGCTGCCCAATGACCGGGCCACTTTTTGCGATTCGCCACTGCGTCGCTTTAACTGACAATTTGCGCGGTCGTGCGACGTGGCTCCCAAACAAAATTGGTGTCCTTTTCTCCCCCACAAATAGAGCTTTCTTTTGGTGGTAATTGATCACTTTGCGGTTTTTATTTTTTGCCGTATAAACAAAAAAATCGTACATTTTGAAGAAAAAAAAAAAAAGCAATTTTTTACTTTTTGCTATAATATCCCCAAAAATATCTATCTTTTTCACTTTAAGTTTAGGCTGATATGTATTTGTCTACATTTAATTTCTTTTTTTTTTTTACCAAAAATAACACCCAATAAACTTCTATTGATTGGTTTATGCAAATGTTATAGTGTCTACAAAATAGGAGATAGTTTTATTTCATTTTTTATTAATTTATTTTACTAGTAATGGTGGCGATCAGCGATTTTTATCATGACTGAAACATTATGGCGGACACATCGGACACTTGGTGCTATTTTGGGACCATTGTCATTTATACAGTGATCAGTGCTATAAAAATGCACTGATTACTGTAAAAAATGACACTGGCAGTGAAGGGGTTAACCTGTAGGGGGCGCTGAAGGGGTTAAGTGTGTCCTAGGGAGTCATTTTAACTGTGTGCGAGGGCGTGGCTACCAGTGACATTACACTAGGCATAACAGGGAGATGTTTACACCGACATCTCCCTGTTCTTCAGCTCTGTGACACGATCGCGGGACACCGGCGGATATCGAGTTTGCGGGCCCCGCAAGCACAAACCTAATGCGTGCACCGCCGGCAAATTTAAAGGGACGTACCTGTATGCCCATTTGCCTGTCCGTGCCTTTCTGTCGAGGTATAAGTTTGTGCCGTGGTCCGCAAGTGGTTAATTTTGGCACCAGGTGATCTTTTTGGATGCCCATCGCTTTGGCAGAAGAGGGAGCTGAAACAATTCAAACCAATTCACCAATCTCATGCCGACCGCTGCAATTGCAGCTTTGTTTAACCACTTGCCCACCAAGCCTGTTTTTCAGATTCGGTGTTTACGAGACTAAAACAGTTTTTTTTTTGCTAGAAAATTACTTAAACCCCCCAAACATTATATATTTTTTTTCTAACACCCTAGAGAATAAAATGGCAGTCATTGCAATACTTTTTGTCACACAGATTTTGCACAGCGGTCTTACAAGGGCACTTTTTTTGGAAAAAATTCACCTTTTTGAATAAAAAAATAAGACAATAAATTTGGCCCAATTTTTTTATATATTGTGAAAGATAATGTTACGCCGAGTAAAATGATACCCAACATGTCACGCTTAAAAATTGCGCCCGCTCGTGGCATGGCGTCAAACTTTTACCCTTAAAAATCTCGATAGGCGACGTTTAAAAAATTCTACAGATTGCATTTTTTGAGATCCAGAGGAGGTCTAGGGCTAGAATTATTGCTCTCGCTCTAATGATCACGGCGATACCTCACTTGTGTGGTTTGAACACCGTTTTCATATGCAGGCGCTACTCGCGTATGCGTTCGCTTCTGTGCGCGAGCTCGTCGGGATGGGGCGTTTTAAAAAAAAAAAAATTCTGTTTTCTTATTTATTTTAAATTAGTTTATAATTTTATACACCGAAATAAATAAATAATCACTTTTATTCCTATTACAAGGAATGTAAACATCCCTTGTAATATAAAAAAGCATGACAGGTCCTCTTAAATATGAGATCTGGGGGTCAAAAAGACCTCAGATCTCATATTTAGGCTTAAATGCAAAAAAAAAAAAATAAAAAAAAAAATGTCAGAATAAAAAAATGTTTCTTTAAGACGCTGGGTGGGACTGACGTTTTGACGTCACTTCCGCTCAGCAGAGCTATGGGGGACGTGTGGGGGCGATTTTTCCCTCACTCGTATCCCAACACAGCTGCCGACAGGACCCGATCGCCTCCGCCGCTACCGACGGCTCCGGTAAGCGGCGGAGGGCGCGGGAGAGTGGCCCTCTCCCGCCACCGATAAACGGTGATCTCGCGGCGAATCCGCCGCGGAGACTGCCGTTATCGTGTACAGGACTGCCCACGGAAAAGATGGATATCTCGGTTGTGGCAGCAGCTGCCGTTACCGAGATATCCATCTTTAAAAAAATGACGTCTTTTTACCATGACGCCGTGGGCAAGTGGTTAATTCCGGGTGTGAGGTCATAACATCGCACCTGGGCCTCCTACGGCCATAGAGATGACTGGTGACTTTCTGGTCCCCAGTCATCTCTATGCTTCCCATCTGACGCCGGTGGATCGTTTCTTCGGTTCCCTGATGGCACGGGAGAGCCCGGAGAAGCACCGGATAGCAGCAGACGTCCCCTCCCGCCACCTATAAGAACGATCAAGCGGCAGAACTGCCGCTATGATCATTCTTATGATGCACAGGATTGCCGACAGAAAACAGTGATATCGTAATGATGCCTGTAGCCCCATCATTTAGATATTCCCCAGTAAAAGTCCAGGACGTCAGATGACGTCCTTGGGTGGGAAGGGGTTAAAGCTTAGATATCCGGCAGAACTATGACAGCTCAGGCTGTGCTGCTCATCTCCTAGTATTTTCAGCTCTGTAATGAATCTGGTGATTGGTCTTCTGCACAGTGGTGACAAATCTGAGCTGCACTATTATTTGCGTCAGACGTCACCTTCCTCCCTATATAAAGGAAACCGGTCAGAAGATACATAGTAGCGTCATTTTGTCCTTTCAATGTCTGCAGACAGCGTCCCCCCCCCCCCCCCCCAAGGTGAGTATACTTACCGAGACGCACTCCCATGCCGCCTCACCATACCACCAGATTTGCCCCCCCAAGGTGAGTATACTTACCGAGACACTCCCATGCCGCCTCACCATACCACTCGCTTACAGAGGGAGAGGGCAAGGCGACGGTGTCTCTTTATAACACAAAAGCAGTTTTATTGTGTTTTCAACCTATAAGGTATAAAGGGGTCTTAAAAGTAATTATAAAGCCTAAACTTTTTGTACTTTAACGCATTCCTTACATTAAGGGAAAAAAATGTTTAGGCATCAATATCCCCCCTCCCCCTCTTCCCTTTTACTTAGCCGAGACCTCATTCGATGCAGCGCTGTGCCCGTCTGCAGCTCTCCTCTCCCATCACTTCCTGGTCAGAGGTTTTGCTGAGACAGCGGGAGCCATTGCTACCAAAGCCAGCGATGAGGGAGTGAGGCCAAATCCTGCCATCTGTGTCCATGTATGTAGACAGCGAGGCTTAGGAGCAAGCCGGCATGAGTGCCCCCATAAATCAATTAAGTAAATTCATGGACAGCCGCACACCAAAATAAACGTGGCCTTTATTTAAGTAAACAGTATAAAAAGCACTAAGGCCACCTTTTTAGGTTTATTTTGGTGTGCGGCTGTCCATGAATTTTCTTCATTGATTTCTGCCTTGTGCATTGCCAGCACCCACGGTTTTTGAGGGGAGCGGCGGTTTCTTTTTCTCATGAGTGCCCCCATAGAAAGCAGCTTTCTATGGGGGAACTCTGTTGATGGGAGGAGCCAGAAGCGCCGGCGGGGGACCTGAGAGGAGGTTCAAGGGTACAATTCGACTGCAAAGAGCAGGCAAGTATAAACTTGTTTATTGTTTTAAAAAAGCACTTGCAATTACTTTAAAGCGGAGTTCCAACCATTTAACCACTTAAGAACCAGACCAATATGCTGCTAAATGCCCAAAGGCGCTTTTACAATTCTACACTGCGTGCTCCCAAACAAAATTGGCGTCCTTTTTTCCCCCACAAATAGAGCTTTCTTTTGGTGGTATTTGATCACCTCTGCGGTTTTTATTTTTTGCACTATAAAAAAAAATAGAGCGACAATTTTGAAAAAAATAATGCAATATTTTTTACTTTTTGCTATAATAAATATCCCCCAAAAACATATATAAAATTATTTTTTTTCCTCAGTTTAGGCCGATACGTATTCTTCTACCTATTTTTGGTAAAATTTGCATTTTTATTATTTTTTTTTTTTTACTACTAATTGCGCAGATCAGCGATTTTTATGGGGGACACTTCGGACAATTGTGACACATTTTTGGGACCATTGTCATTTTCACAGCAAAAAATGCATTTAAATTGCATTGTTTATTGTGAAAATGACAGTTGCAGTTTGGGAGTTAACCACAGGGGGCGCTGTAGAATTTGTGTGCGTTTACAACTGTAGGGGTGTGTGGCTGTAGGTCTGACGTCATCAATCGAGTCTCCCTGTAAAAGGGATCACTCGATCGATGCAGCCGCCATATAAAATCACGGGGAAGCCGTGTTTACATACAGGCTCTCCTAGTTCTTCAGCTCCGGGGAGCGATCGCGAGCGGCTAGAAACGAATAGCCGCGCCCTCGTCCCGGATCGCTCCCCGCGGGCTTCTGACTGCCGCATGTAGAGGGGGGGGGGGGTCCT
The DNA here is from genome assembly GCA_029574335.1 of Rana kukunoris. Lineage (NCBI taxonomy): Eukaryota > Metazoa > Chordata > Amphibia > Anura > Ranidae > Rana > Rana kukunoris. The sequence continues at coordinate 144,947,407 of CM056059.1, read as the reverse complement.
GATCGGACCCTCGACCCGCGCAAAGGCAGGAACGTAAGTATACGTCCATCTGCCTGTACGTGCCCTTCTGTGGACGTATATGTACATGCGGCGGTCGGGAAGTGGTTAAAAAGTCAGCAGCTACAAAAATAAAAAATTAAAGTGTAGCTGCTGACTTGACAGACTCACCTATCCCACAATTCAGCAATGCGGGCTTGCGAAACCCAGCTTCTCTCCGCGGCACCAGCATTGTAACTGTGGGTGCCCCGGCTGTGGCTTCACAACTGGGCGCACACTCTGCATGCACGAGCCGCACTGTGGGTTGTGAATGGCCGGGCAATCTTCTGGAACATGTGAAGTGTCCCAGAAGTTTGCAAGGAGGGAGGGGGGAGAGTTGAATTTCTTTCCAACGCAAGGAGAGGAAGTGGGAGCTGGGTGCCTGTCAAAGTCAATGGAAGCGGAGATAATTTGTTCCACATTGACTTCTGTGGCATGAAATACCGCATGTGGCCAGAGGTGGGGGGGGTGCCGTAAAGCCTTAGAAATACTCTGGGACAGCTCGGCTGATCTCGGAAAGGTTCGGAAACACTCAGCAACCAAGTATTTCTGAGTGATTTTGAGTATTTCCCAACTGCTCCGAACCGTTACGAATGTCACCGGCGCCCCCACACCTCTGGCCAATTCCGGTACTGCACACCCCATTAGCTTGAATTCTGCTTGTTTTGCGAGACAACACCTCCAAACCGAGTCAGAATAATAAAAAAATGCTTGTTATTTAAAACGCTTGTTAAATGAGGTTCCTCTGTATCATTATTAGAACACACAGAATTGAAAGAAACAGACAACCTTTCAATTGTCAGCTGAAAAAGACTTACAGGGTCGGTCAGCACGTCGCTGTTCATAGGTAGGATGTGTTCTATGCGGACAAACGGTAACAAAGGTGACAAGATGTCCCGCAACTCCTCAACATCCAGATCTCTCCTCTTCACCCCTCGCTTGTTCACGCTGTGCGCCGTCCCGCTCAGGAGATTGGGCTCTGCAACACACAATGGAAGGATCATCAACGCCTCCTGCACACTGACCTAATATCAAAAACTATAAAAAAAAATATTGGCTTTCCTAATCAACGTGTATCTAACATGTATCTATGGATGGGCAGTGTTGTCACCCCCCTGTACTGTATCCATGGATGGGCAGTGTTGTCACCCCCCTGTACTGTATCCATGGATGGGCAGTGTTGTCACCCCCCTGTACTGTATCCATGGATGGGCAGTGTTGTCACCCCCCTGTACTGTATCCATAGATGGGCAGTGTTGTCACCCCCCTGTACTGTATCCATAGATGGGCAGTGTTGTCACCCCCTGTACTGTATCCATAGATGGGCAGTGTTGTCACCCCCTGTACTGTATCCATAGATGGGCAGTGTTGTCACCCCCTGTACTGTATCCATAGATGGGCAGTGTTGTCACCCCCCTGTACTGTATCCATAGATGGGCAGTGTTGTCACCCCCCTGTACTGTATCCATAGATGGGCAGTGTTGTCACCCCCCTGTACTGTATCCATAGATGGGCAGTGTTGTCACCCCCCTGTACTGTATCCATAGATGGTCAGTGTTGTCACCCCCCTGTACTGTATCCATAGATGGGCAGTGTTGTCACCCCCCTGTACTGTATCCATAGATGGGCAGTGTTGTCACCCCCTGTACTGTATCCATAGATGGGCAGTGTTGTCACCCCCTGTACTGTATCCATAGATGAGCATGGTCATCACCCCCTGTACTGTATCTATGGGCCAGCACAAGGCTTTCCCGCAACCGGGCCAACAGAGGGGTGGGGCGGGCAGGACTGACGTGTTTACATAAACAGCATCTCTCCTCTCAGAGACCCAGTGTGGGTGGCCATAGCAATCCTTCTGGAGCTCCATAAAAAACTGTCAAATGTATAGAGAGGGATAAGTTCAGGTAGTGGTATGCACCTGAACTTGAGGGCATCCGGCAAAGCATTCCGCAAAACAATTCCCCCCCTACCCCTCCCAGCAATGATTTACACCACACTCGCAGCAACTCACCACAACCAGGTGAGTTCACACTGGAACCCATCTCTATCCAAGCCACTAAAAATATCATTGGCGCTCTGCCTAACAGCACTGCGCCAAATGATATCATCCCCACTAAACTGCTGAAGGAATGCGCCGACATCCTGGCACCTCCTATCACGCAGCTGATTAACCAATCCTTCAGGGAAGGCATAGTGCCCTCCCAGCTAAAGGAGGGCATAATCCGACCCATCCTGAAAAAACCCTCCCTGGATCCCAAGGATCCACTCCACCGCCGTTCCATAACAGGCCTAAATGTACTCTCCAAAGTAATAGAAAAAGTAGTGGTACAACAGTTGCAACAGCATTTAGATACCCACAATCTACTTGATCCATTTCAATCAGGTTTCCGGCCCGGACACGTGACAGAAACCGCATTGCTCAAGATATGGGACGACGCTCTCGAGGCCGCAGACTAGGGAGAATCTTGTCTTCTGGTTCTGTTGGACCTAAGCTCCGCCTTCGACACAGTAGACCATAAGCTCCTATTGACTCGGCTAGCCAAAGTAGCCAAAGTCGCAGAAGGCGATCAATCTTGGTTCTCCTCTTTTTTGGAAAACCGATCGCAAATAGTGAAGTTAGGACACTTCACTTCTGAAAGACGCACAGTGTCATGCGGAGTCCCTCAAGGGTCCCCGCTGTCGCCCGTGTTATTCAACATTTATCTTCGTCCTCTTTTTTAAATCATTAGCAGTCAGAAACTGCTCTATCATTCATATGCTGATACGCATTTGTATTTCCGCATTTGCAATAAAAAGGATCACCACCTCAATCTAGAGACATACCTCTCTTTGATAGAGGACTGGATGACAAAGTTATCTTAAACGGAGCGAAAACAGAACTTCTTCTGTTTCACGCCAAGCGTGGGAATCAACCTGCAACAACTTGGACCCCCCCGCCCATTCTGGGCAAAATCATCACCCCCAGCGCCAAAGTCAAAAGTCTCGGGGTCATCTTCGACTCCTACATGACAATGGACGCACAAATAGGGTCAGTAGTCAGCGGATCTCACCATCTGCTGCGCCTACTACGTAGACTTATTCATTGTATCCCCAAGGAAGACACAGCGGTCGTGGTGGGAGCAATTGTTAACTCCAGATTGGACTATGCAAATGCCCTTTACCTCGGAGTCCCCAAGTACCAAATCGCTTGTCTTCAAGTCGTTCAAAACACGGCCGCCAGACTTGTGACTGGGAAAAAACCTTGGGAATCAATCTCACCTTCACTGAGATCCCTTCACTGGTTGCCAGTAAAAGACAGAATCACTTTTAAAGCACTCTGTCTAACGCATTGATGTATTCATGGGAATGCTCCCCATTATCTATGCGAAAAAATAAAAGCTCATAATCCCAATCGCATTCTGCGATCCACCAATCAAAATCTACTCCAGATACCGAAAGCCAGTTACAAGTCCAAGGGAGAAAGAAGATTCGCGGTCCAAGGTCCCAGACTATACCAACCAGTATTCGGTTGGAGGAGAACCACCTAGCATTCGGAAGAAAGATCAAGACTCATCTCTTGATTCCAAAAGAGACAGGAACAACAAGCGCCCAGAGGCGATTCAGTTCGCATGTGCCGCGCTATATAAGTTTTCATTCATTCACCTTGTTGGACTCAATAGTAGCCAAGCACATTTTACTAAGTGACTAAATTCCTGCAGTTAAGCTTTAAAGTGGTTGTAAACCCTTTAGTAGACCATTATGCTTTCACACTGGGGCGTTTTGAGTGAAGCCATCTGCAATCCCAATGTGCTGGGAAAGCTCCGCTAAGACCCTAATGTTTTAGGGCGTTTTTGCAGTGCCTCAGTGTGAAAGGGTAAGGCGTTTTCACAGAGCTTTCAATAGAGAGCGGGGCATTTTTGGAGCGTTTTTTCAGTGCCCAAAAGCTGCTTGCAGGACTCAGTGTGAAAGGGTCCATTGAGATGCATGGAGAGAGTTTTGTGAGCATTTTAATATCTATATTTTTAACGCCAAACCCCTGTAAAAACGCTTCAGTGTGAAAGGGGTCTAATATTGCAAAATGTGTTCCCAATAAAAATACGCTATACTCAAGAACATAATGGTGGGTTACTGAACTGGACCTAGAACGTGCACGAAACAGGGCAGGCAGGAATTCCAGGTAGAAATGAGGAACGGATGGTTCTATGATGTGTGTGAAGGGCTGTGGAATATATTAGCACTACATACAACATATATGCAGGTAATACATATTTGCCTTCAGCCGTACCTCTGTCAGCGATTCTCCTCATCAGCTGATATTCCCCCCATTTTATGAGATACTTCAGGACATCCTGTTCACTCGCCTGCAACAGGGAAAGAGAAAAAAAAGTTACTCCGGCACAAGATCACTAAAAAAACACAAAACGCTCTTCTGTGATGAGTGAACCAAGAATGAGAGCAAATACATGCAATACAGAGTTCCCTGTGGGTGGTGTGGTAATGCCAGGCTTCCACTTGTCACACAAGGAAAAAAAATCCTAAATTCTTTCATCTCCTGCTGCCCAGACCACCAAACACCACTCAGGGGTGCAACCGACCACATGCACACTTATTTAAAAGAATAAAACATTTTATCACTTTTATTCCTATTACAAGGAATGTTAACCTCTTAAGGACCGCCGCACAACTATTTACGTCGGCAGAATGGCACGACTGGGCACATGGGCATACAGGTACGTCCCCTTTAAGATGCCCAGCTGGCGGCGTGCTCATGACCCGGTCCTCTCCTCCTTAACAGCGGGACCCACGGACCCGATCGATGCCGGTGTCCCGCAATCGGGTCAGAGAGAGGAAGAACAGGGAGAGGCGAGTGTAAACAAATCACCTTCCTAGTGTGGTGGTTGTTATTGATCGTCTGTTTTGTGTTAGGGAACGACGATCAGTGACGCCACATGCACAGTCACGTCCCCCCACAGTAAGAATCACTCCCTTAGTACACGCTTAATCCCTACAGCGTCCCCTCCTGATTAACCCCTCCAGTGTCATTTTCACAGTAATCAGTGCATTTTTATAGCACTTTTCGCTGTATAAATGACAATGGTCCCAAAAATGTGTCAAAAGTGTCCGATGTGTCCGCCATAATGTCGCAGACAAAAATCGCTGATCGCCGCCATTAGTAGGAAAAAAATAAAAATGCCATAAAACTATCGCCTATTTTGTAGACGCTATAAATTTTGCGCAAGCCAAACGCTTATTGTGATTTCTTTACCAATAATATGAAGAAGAATACAAATATAAAAGTGAATTTGCGCAAAAAAACACATCAATCAATAAAACATATGTGACAAATATGTAATAAATTAGTGAAAAGTAGATAGATAAATTAAAATAGAAATAAAAGTCCATATGTGAAAAAAAGTCCATATAGTGCAAACGTGCAGTGCACAAAAGTTGCTCTCAGTGAAGCTGTAAAGCTGACAATAAAGTGCTAGTGCTCCTCCGTGCATTCAGCCTCTCAGGCCTCTCACCTTGGTGGCATATATAAATGCCGTGATAATGGGTCAAACTAGCCCGTGCCACTCCAAACACACAGCCTCACAGGCCTCTCACCTCTCAATAGATCAATAAAAAGCCTCCAAACAAATCCTCTGGGTAAATTCAGTGATAGTGGACGACACCAGGAGCTATTCGGTCATCTCTATGTCTTGTGGTACCCCTTCGCTATATTACTGTTAAACAGCATCTTGAATGTACCCCTCCGTCAGTCCTGTGTCTGATTTCCCCTCACAGAAGTGAGGGGAAATCAGACACAGGACTGACGGAGGGGTACATTCAAGATGCTGTTTAACAGTAATATAGCGAAGGGGTACCACAAGACATAGAGATGACCGAATAGCTCCTGGTGTCGTCCACTATCACTGAATTTACCCAGAGGATTTGTTTGGAGGCTTTTTATTGATCTATTGAGAGGTGAGAGGCCTGTGAGGCTGTGTGTTTGGAGTGGCACGGGCTAGTTTGACCCATTATCACGGCATTTATATATGCCACCAAGGTGAGAGGCCTGAGAGGCTGAATGCACGGAGGAGCACTAGCACTTTATTGTCAGCTTTACAGCTTCACTGAGAGCAACTTTTGTGCACTGCACGTTTGCACTATATGGACTTTTTTTCACATATGGACTTTTATTTCTATTTTAATTTATCTATCTACTTTTCACTAATTTATTACATATTTGTCACATATGTTTTATTGATTGATGTGTTTTTTTGCGCAAATTCACTTTTATATTTATGCTCACTTGTGTATGGTAAACACTACTAGTTTTTGCTGCAATCTGAGCATTATTATTGTCATATTGATTGTTTTAGCGCGAAGGATTTCACAATTTTATGAAGAAGAATACGTATCAGTCTAAACTGAGGAAAAAAAATATGTTTTTATATATTTTTGGGGAAATTTATTATAGCAAAAAGTAAAAAATATTACATTTCTTTCAAAATTGTCGCTATATTTTTGTTTATAGCGCAAAAAATTAAAAAAAAACGCAGAGGTGATCAAATACCACTAAAATAAATCTCTTTGTGGGGAAAAAAAGACGCCAATTTAGTGCGAGAGCCACGTCGCACGACCGCACAATTGTCATTTAAAGAGACGCAGTGCCGAATCGCGAAAAGGTCCTTTACCTGCATATTGGTTCGGGGCTTAAAGGGGTTGTAAAGTAAAAAAAATTTTTTCCCTAAATAGCTTCCTTTACCTCAGTGCAGTCCTCCTTCACTTACCTCATCCTTTTATTTTGCTTTTAAATGTCCTTTCTTCTGAGAAATCCTCACTTCCTCTTCTGTAACTCCACACAGTAATGCAAGGCTTTCTCCCTGGTGTGGAGAAAGCCTCTTGAGGGGGCGAGAAGGAGTGTCAGGACTCCAACTAACACACAGCTCTTTTCTCTATCTGCAAAGTAGAGAGTGTCCTGACACTCCTGCTCACTACCTCAAGAGGCTTTCTCCACACCAGGGAGAAAGCCTTGCATTACTGTGTGGAGTTACAGACAGAAAAACAGAAAGTGAGGATTTCTCAGAAGAAATAAGGACATTTAAAAGCAAAATGGAAGGATGAGGTAAGTGAAGGAGGACTGCACTAAGGTAAAGGAAGAGATTTAGGGAAAAAAAAATCCTTTACAACCCCTTTAAGTGGTTAACATCCTGTGTAATGAAGAAAAAAAAAAAAAGGAGGATGACAGGACCTCTATCTGGGGGAGGTCAAAAAGACCTCAAAAGACCTCATATCTCACATTTTCACTTAATAAGTCTGCCGAGATGGCCAGAACCCAGATAGAAACAGAGGCAGATGAGGCGGCGTCGGTCTTGCAGTGCTGTAAAAGGTGGACAGAGAGATGACCAATTCCATAGATTTGTGTCATAAAACCCCGGGCATGCCACACTCACCTGCAGGTAGTCGGACTGTATTACGGTCAGCAGATGGTCCTTGTTGAGCTCGTAGAAGACGTCGGAGATCATAACCTGGCTGAACTCTTCACACAGGAAGTGCAGACCTTGCCGGTGCACCCAGCTGGAGCCGTACGGCTGAGAACTCCACTTCAAGATGGCGATCAACGTGTCCAGAGAAATGCTCTCCGCAATGATGTCTTCACAGCCTGCAGGGGGGGGGGGGGGGGAGAGAAAATGCATATTCAGAGTCATTAGAGGGCCGGACATCCCAATACAGAAAAATGGGCAGGCATGGGCTGAGGGGGGAACGCACATTCAGGGTCATGAGAGGGCCAGACACCCATATACAGAATAATGTGCAGACATGGGCTGAGGGCGTCTCTCTGTAAACAGGTGAAACCAACACCGGTCCCCGCTGGAGAAAGGCTAAGAAGGTGGCCAGGAAGCCAGATTGCCAACATCATTAGGTCCAGTTGATTTTTTATTTATTTTTTGCAAAAGTGAGATACAGTGAGGGGAGAAAAAGTATTTTCTCCCCTGCTGATTTTGTACGTTTTCCCGCTGACAAAGAAATGATCAGTCTATAATTTTATTGGTCGGTTTATTAGAACAGTGAGAGACAACAAAAAGATCCAGAGAAACAAATTTCAAAAAAGTTATAAAATCGATTTGCATTTTAATGAGTGAAATAAGTATTTGACCCCCTATCAGCAAGATTTCTGCCTCCCAGGTGTCTTCTGTAAACAAAATCGATCAGATTCCAATCTCGCCACCACGGCCAAGACCAAAGGGAAGTTCAAGGATGTCGGGGAGAAGATTGGAAACCTACACAAGGCTGGAATGGGCTACAAGACCATCGCCAAGCAGCTTGGTGAGAGGAGACAACAGTTGGTGGGATTTTTCACAAACGGAAGAGACACAAAAGTACTGCCACTTTCCTCGGTCTTAGAGTTGTCACCTCATTCCTTAAGGCTCCATTCAGACCTAGGCGTACGCTGTAGCGGCGTATTGCGGCGACAAATCAATAGGCGTTTTGTCCCCGCGATTTGCGGCGACAAAACGCCTATTGATTTTTTGCAGAAGAGGTGAATTAACATTGCCGGCTATGCCCGTACGCCCGATACGCCTGAAAAAAAGGGTCCGGGACTTGTTTGAGCTTCAGGCGTACGGGCGTTCGGCGTGGAGATGTAAACCATCTCCATAGCCGACAATGTTAATTCGCCCCTCCAGCGTATCTAGGGCTGCTTCATCGTCAGGTGTAGGGCGACAAAACGCCTAGGTCTGAATGGAGCCTTAAACCCGATCACCTTGTTATCTTCATTAATGTTTGGTTAGTACAATATCCTCACCTCTCTGGGGACCAAAGAATTCAAGTGGGGGGAGAACGTAGCCATGAGAACCTGTGTACTTCATGGCTACATTCTCCCCCCACTTCAATTCTTTGGTCCCCAAAAGAGGTGGGGATATTGAACTAACCAAACATTAAGGAAGAAAAGTGTTCGGGTTTAAAGAGAGGAGGCGACAACCCTACTCAGTCTGTGGCTCCATACAAGATCTCCCCTCATGGAGTTTCAATGATCATGAGAACAGTGAGTAATCCGCCCAGAAAGGAGAATCTTGTCAATGATCTCAGCTGGGAGTCCTGCAGTCCCCCCAAGGTCCCCCTGTTCAGGAAATCTGATGTCGGATAATGAACATCTGAATGATTCAGAGGAGAATTGGGGGAACATGTGATCAGATGAGACCAAAAATCTAGATCTTTGGCATCAACTCGCCGTGTTTGGAGGAGGAGGAGGAAGGCTACCTATGACCCCAAGAACACCACCCCCCATCGTCATACATGGAGAATACTATCCACCACCATCATACATGGAGGGGGAAACATTATGCTTTGGGGGTGTTTTTCTGCCAAGGGGACAGGACAACTTCACCGCATCAAAAGGAAAATGGACGGGGCCATGTACCATCAAATCTTGGGTGAGAACCTCCTTCCCTCTGCCAGGGCATTAAAAATGGGTCATGGATGGTCATCCAGCATGACAATGACCCAAAACATAATGCTAAGGCAACAAAGCAGTGGATCAAGAAGAAGCACATTAAGGTCCTGGAGTGGCCTAGCCAGTCTCCAGATCTTAATTCCATAGAAAATAGGTGGAGGGATCTGAAGGTGCGAGTTACCAAACGTCAGCCTGGAAACCTTAAAGCGTTTGTTAAAAATGTATCATGCTCCTTTAAAGCATGTTATATGACAGTGCTTGTCCTGTGTCATTTGGCCCCCTGGAAACACGTAAAATACTGATCCTGCCAGTTTCTGCCCTCCCCTATGTAAACTGACCACGGTGTATCATGGCTGCTGAGACCAGAAACTGTAGTCGGTTTACGTGCCTCTGTCATCCACAGCCTGTTATCCTCTCTACTCATGTCGTCCTCCCTCCTCCCCTCTCTGCTCGTGACAGTGTTGCCCCTTCCCCTCCTGCTGCTTGCATAACACTAACCTGTATATACAATCAGCACTGCCTCCTATTGCAGTTTGCCCCCCTCTATGATTTATAAATATAAATGCGGCAAATACCTAATTTCACAGCCGAGATTGTGATCACGTGCCCAGTCTAGTCTCTCTCCTCCCCTTCAGATCGATGTCTGCAGGGGAATCTCAGCCCCTCCCAGAGGAAGAAAAAAGAGATGGCTGGTCACGTGACCGCAATCTCAGCTGTGAAATTAGGTATTTGCGCCATTGATAATTATAAATCACACAGGAAGGGGGACACTGCAATAGGAGGCCGTGCTGATGCTGTATACAGGTTAGAGTAGCTTAATGGGGTTGTAAAGGTAAAACATTTTTCCTAAATATCTCCCTTTGCCTTAGTGCAGTCCTCCTTCACTTACCTCATCCTTCCATTTTGCTTTTAAATGTCCTTATTTCTTCTGAGAAATGCTCACTTCCTGTTCTTCTGTCTAACTCCACACAGTAATGGGAGGCTTTCTCCCTGGTGTGGAGTGTCGCGCTCGCCCCCCTCCCTTGGAATACAGGAGAGTCAGGATGCTCTCTATGTTGAAAATAGAGAAAGGAGCTGTGTGTTAGTGGGCGTCCTGACTCTCCTGTAGTCCAAGGGAGGGGGCGAGCGAGACACTCCACCCCAGAGAGAAAGCCTCGCATTACTGTGTGGGAGACAGAAGAACAGGAAGTTGTGATAGTGGAAGGATGAGGATAAGGGAAGAGCCCACAGAACTTATATATTAGGGCACGAATTTTTTTGAAAAATCTTTTTGATCTAAAAATTTTTGGATTGGTACATGCCGGCTTCTGGGTCTTCAGGGAGTTCGGACTGACAGACACCGGCGGGGCTGTTAACCCCTCCTTTATATCCTCCGGCGGGATCTGGAAGGGCACTTCATCACTTCCATCAACCTGCAGTGAGTTGTGATAGTTCACGGAACATCGCCGACGGACTTGTAACCCCTCCTCCTCATCTGGATTCAGCAGTGACATCGTTGTACCCATTTTTATACCAGTACCATACTTAGCTACGTGTTTCTATGACTGCTTTTTGTACCGTTTGGTATTACTCGCACCATTTTTACAGTTTATGTAGCCACATCAATTTTATCTCCAGTGCAATATTTATTTGGTTACCTACTTGAAGACTATAAAAGTTTTAATGCTATTCCCATCGAGAGCTGCCTTTGTGTGTTTTTTGTATCCTGCTCTCCATTTTTCCAGTGGTTGGGAGCTGCACTGGGAATCGGCCTGCAAGGAGATCAGCTAAAAGTAGTTGGATCTGTAGGTGTTGTATAATTAATCGAAATTAGTCGATCAATAAAAAAAAAAAAACTAAGATTAATCGAACACAAAAATTTTGATCAGTAACAGCCCTAATTATATATATCGGCAAGCAGTTAAGGTGGGTGGTTATGTTATGGCTTGATGGCGTATATGCTTTGCGTCTATGAATGTTTTAATTAAAGTTTTGTGACGGTTTTCAGCTTTAATGACATATAATTGGCAGTTTCAATCAGTTATATGAAATGACAGGCTAACAGTAACATTTCCTAATTTAGACCCCTTTCACACTGAAGCGCTTTAGCGTTAAAAATAGCGCTATTAAAACGCTCTCCATGCATCTCAATGGGCCCTTTCACACCGAGTGCTGCAAGCAGCATCTTTGGAGCAGCTTTTGGGCGCTGAAAAAAACGCTCCAAAAACGCCCCTTTTAATTGAAATGAATTGAAAGCGCTGTAAAAACGCCTTACCCTTTCACACTGAGGAGTTGCACTGGCGGGGCGTTGAGAAAAGTCCTGCAAGCAGCATCCATTGAAATTAATGCACTGTAAAAACGCCTAACCCTTTCACACTAAAGCACTGCAAAAATGCCCACAAACGTTAGGGTCTTAGCAGTGCTTTACCAGCACATTGGGATTGCAGATAAGGCTTCGCTCGAATAACACCCCCGTGTGAAAGAGGCCTGGGGGGGGGGGGGGGGGGTCTTCTACCCAAATATGAACCTGATGAAAACATAGAATTAAAAACAATAAAATATACCAATGAGTAAAAAAGTTAAAAAATCTGACGTATGTCGGGCTCCACTCTTCTGCGGGGGGGGGGGGGGGGGGGGGGGAGAGAAGTTCCTAAAATACCCGCGTTCTGTGAAGAGGAATGTAAAAGCAGCAATTTGTGTACATTCATCAGCCACTAATGAGCAGTTATGTGATCGGATCCTCCTGTACAGGAAACGTGCGGAGCGGCTGTGTGAGAAAATCCGGAACCTTCTTATGAGAAGAAATACGTTCACATCAGACCCAATTCTAAGCTTCCAATACAGAAAATTACGAGGAAGATGAAAAAGGGATTTTTAAATACAGCTTACCTGTAAAATCCTTTTCTTGGAGTACATCACGGGACACAGAGCGGCATATTCATTACTATGTGGGTTATATGGAGTACCTTCAGGTGTGGACACTGGCAATCTTCAAACAGGAAGTCCCCTCCCTATATAACCCCCTCCCCTAGAGGGAGTCCCTCAGTTTTGTAGCAAGCAGTATGCCTCCCAAAATGGTCACCCAAAAGAGGGGTGGGAGCTCTGTGTCCCGTGATGTACTCCAAGAAAAGGATTTTACAGGTAAGCTGTATTTAAAAATCCCTTTTTCTTTCTCGTACATCACGGGACACAGAGCGGCATATTCATTACTATGTGGGATGTCCGAAAGCAATGCTTTAATGAGGGGAGGGAGACATCTTCCAAAGAAGGATTCAATTTAGAGATAAACTCAAATCATAATAATAATTCCAACTTAGTCAAGAAAAAACCCTTTTTTTTTTTTTTTTTTATAACCAAGGGTGTTTCTGATCCCGAGGATTTCAAACTGCAGCCTGTAGTACTGCCTGTCCAAAGGCAGAATCCGCATTCCTTCTCACGTCTAGTTGATAAAACCTTGTAAACGTGTGGACTGATGACCACGTTGCCGCCTTGCATATCTGAGCCATAGAGATCTGATGGTGTGCTGCCCAAGAGGCGTCCATGGCCCTGGTAGAATGGGCCTTTACCGACAACGGAGGAGGCAACCTCTTCAACCCGTAGGCTTGAATGATTAATTGTCTAATCCATCTTGAGATGGTGGATTTTGCAGCTGCCTGCCCCTTCTTGGGGCCCTCTGGTAGAACGAATAACACATCTGTTTTCCGGATCTTTTCTGTAGCTTTAAGATAGGCCTTCATGGCCCGGACAATATCCAAGGTATGCAGCAACCCCTCCTTTCTAGATGTAGATTTTGGAAAGAAGGATGGAAGTACCAAATCCTGGTTTAAGTGAAATTTGGATATAACCTTTGGTAGAAAGGAAGGATGGGGCCGGAGAACTGCCCTGTCCTTATGCAGAACAAGATATGGTTCCTTACATGATAAGGCTGCTAATTCTGACACTCTCCTGGCCGAAACTATGGCGACCAAGAAAACCAATTTTCTTGTCAGTAAGAGTAAAGGAATCTCAGCCAAAGGCTCAAAAGGCTGTTTCTGTAGAGTGGACAGGACAAGATTTAGGTCCCAAGGACAAACTGGTGACTTGACAAGAGGATTAACACGCAAGACCCCCTGTAAGAAGGTCTTTACCAGCGAGTGGGATTCACACCAGCCTATATAGTTCCTCCACACCCTGTAATAAATTACCCTGGAGACCGGCTTTCTAGCCTTAATCAGGGTAGGGATTACCTGCCTAGACAGACCCCTACCCCTGAGAATCAGGGATTCAGCCTCCAGGCCGTCAAATTTAGACGCTGTAATGTAGGGTGGAGGATCGGACCTTGTGAGAGTAGGTCTGGTTGTAGAGGAAGAGTCCAAGGGTCTCCCACTGCCATATTCAGGACTAGTGAGTACCAAGCCCTCCGGGGCCAAGCTGGAGCTATTAGAATGACTGGCTTGTGCTCCACTCTGATCTTGCGCAACAGGCGGGGGAGTAACTGTAGTGGAGGGAATGCATATAGAAGTTTGAATTGATGCCACGGGCAAACCAACGCATCGGTTCCGCAGGCCATAGGATCCCTCGCTCGCGACACGAACCTGTCTAGTTTCTTGTTGAACCTGGATGCCATTATATCTACGTCTGGCGTTCCCCACCTCTGGCAGATTGTCTGAAAGACCTGGGGATGCAGAGACCACTCCCCTGGCAACAGACTCTGGCGACTTAAGAAGTCTGCCTGCAGGTTGTCCACTCCGGGAATGAATATCGCTGAAATGCAGGGTACATGAACCTCTGCCCATTGAAAAATCAAGTTCACTTCCCTTTGAGCGGCCTGGCTCCTGGTTCCCCCTTGGTGGTTTATGTATGCCACCGCCGTGGCATTGTCTGACTGGATTCTCACCGGGAACCCCTTTAATCTGGAGGTCCACGCCAACAGGGCTAGGCGAGCAGCTCTGATTTCCAAGATATTGATGGGGAGCTGCTTCTCTGCTTTCACCCAAGTTCCCTGGCGGGAGGACCCCTCGAAGACCGCCCCCCAGCCTGCCAGGCTGGCGTCTGTGGTAACTACCTTCCATACAACAGGGCTGAAGGATCTTCCCTTTAGAAGGTTCTGAGGGTTCAACCACCAGGCCAGGCTTTGTCGGACCCTTGATGATAGCGTCAAAGGGGACTCTAAGGCATGTGCCCTCTTGCCCCAGGCTGCTAGAATGGCTGCCTGTAGGACGCGAGTGTGGATCTGAGCGTATGGTACTGCCTCGAATGTGGCCACTAGCTTGCCTAGTAATCGCATACACAGGCGAATAGTTGGTCTTTTCTTGTTTATAACCAACTGAACCAACCCCTTGATCGCCCTGATCTTTACCAGGGGCAGGAACACCTTTTGACGTTCCGTGTCTAACCTCATGCCGAGGTATTCCAACTGCTTTGTAGGCTGGAATGCTGACTTTCCCTGGTTTAGGACCCAGCCGAATTCTTCGAGGTACCGAACCGTGAGGTTTACTGCCTTCTGCAGACCCGTCCGTGAGTGATCTATAATTAAAAGGTCGTCCAAGTATGCTAGGACTGTGACTCCTTGGATTCTTAAATTGGCCAGAACTGGGGCTAGGATCTTCGTGAATACCCGGGGGGCCGTGGCCAGCCCGAAAGGGAGCGCCCTGAATTGGAAGTGTCGCTGCCCGACCGCGAAGCGTAAAAACCTTTGATGCGACTGAAAGATTGGTACATGAAGGTAAGCATCTTTTATGTCTATGGAGGCCAGAAAATCGTCCTTCTGAAGCGCGGCGGCTGCTGACCGGATGGATTCCATCCGGAAGGAACGCACCCTTAGATAACCGTTTAACCTCTTTAGGTCCAAAATTGGCCTGACATCGCCGTTGGGCTTTGGTATGACAAAGAGATTGGAATAGAAACCTAGGCCTTGCTCTTGGGCTGGCACTTCTATAATTACGTCCTGGCAAAGCAGGTGATCCAAAGCTGCCAGCATTGAGGCCTTCCTTGCTGGATCCCTTGGTAGCCTTGATTCTTGAAAATGAGGCGGAGGATACCTTAGAAACTCCAGTCTGTAACCTGTGGTTACAGATGCCCGGACCCAATTGTCGGGGATCTTGGCTTCCCAAACTTCTGAGAAGAGACGAAGCCTTCCCCCACCCGTGAGAGTGGGGGCGCCCCTTCATAAGGCAGACTTAGGGGCTGTCTTTGACGGCTTGCGATACCACGGCTTCTTACCCCCAGGGGTTTGTCCCTGCCTACTGTTACCGTTGGATCGTGCAGGCGGCCGTCGATACTGCCTGGAATTAGAGGGCCCCGAGACAGGAAAAAGCTGCCTTCTAAATGTAGGAGCCCGGAATGTCTTTTTGACCGGTAAAAGGGTACTCTTGCCATTTGAAATAGTCTGAATATATTTATCTAGATCCTCTCCGAAGAGTCGTCCTCCATGGAAGGGAAATCCTGCCAGAAGCTTTTTGCATGGGGGTTCTGCCGCCCAGTTCTTCAACCATAAGAGCCTTCTCATGTGTACCAAACATAGTGATAACCGAGAAGCCTGCTGGATGGAATCTTTTATAGCATCTACCGCAAAACACAGAGCTCTGGGAATGTCAGCAAACTCTTCTGCTTGTTGGGTAGGCATGTCTTTTAACATCTCTTTTGTCTGGTCTTTTAATGCCTGACAAACTCCAATTGCAGCTACCGCTGGCTGCACCACTGCTCCTGCCGTAGCAAAGGATGCTTTTAAAAGTGTTTCTAATCTTTTATCAACCGGATCTTTAAACATATGTACGTTTTCCACCGGGCAAGTTAGTGATTTATTCACACATGAGATGGCTGCATCCACTACTGGGAGTCTCCATCTCTTGGAGAATTTTTCCTCCATGGGATAAATGACCGCAAATCTTTTCGGTGGCAGAAAAACCCTGTCCGGCCGTACCCAATCCCGAAAGATCAATTCCTCCAAGAGAGGATGGACCGGAAAAACTGCGTTGCTTAGCGGGGCTCTCAAAGAGCCCAGAGAGGATACCGGAGGAACCTGAGGTTCTGGCAATGGCAAACTAAATGCCGAGCGGACCATGTCCGTCAAAGACTGTACCCACAGTCTCTCTGTCTGGGAGTCTGAAAATGGTTCCTCAGAGGTAGACCCCTCCATCCCTGAACCCTCTTGGTTCAGGTCCAGTTGATCCTCCTGTGATTCTAATTCCTCCGGAGAGAGAATCTCAGCATCTGAGGATACACCCCCTGGTGATGGGGATCTAACCCGTTTCTTACCAGGAATAGCTCTAGCGATCAATGCTGCTATTCTCTCTTCTAGCCCCCCTAGGGATACGGCTAGCATCTCCTCTGTGATAAACACAGGGCTGGGCTGATCTGGGCCAGCCTCCGCACCAGATCCCCCTAATGGCTCATCCAAGGCGCTTCTTAAATTAATAAGCTGCGGGGAAAGAATCGGCATATCAGAATCAGAAAGGGAACCCTTTTGTTTTTTGGTCTTCTTTGTACCCTTTGACCCCGAACCCTTGGAAGCCATAATACAAAATCGAGGGACTCCGCCCACACAACAGACTGTAGTGGCCAGGAGTACAATTCCAGAGTTTAGGGGAGAGTAGATCACTAGTGTCCCCACAAACTGATGGGCCCGTATGTTGGTCTTTCTTTTTTTTTTTTTTTTTTTTTTTTTTTTAAATAATTATATATTATTTTCTTTGACCATATACAATGACCCTAATTTAAGTTTGCCAGCCTCCAACCTGCTGTCAAATAAGGGGGATTTCTTGGCTTAACAATAAAGACATTGGGATAAAGTCCATATGTACTACCCCTCTTCCGCCACCGGGAGTCACTGTTCTGCCGCCCTGCGTCCTCTCCTTGAAAAAAATCAGCCACAGACTGAGCCCTGACAAGGCCTGCTGTCTATAACAGCAGAAGGGCGCGCCCCTGTATGACGCCGCAGGCCCGCCCCCCCCCCCGCCCTCCTGTCTGGCGCGAAAAAAACGTCAATAAGACGCGCGCGTGCACGCGCGCGCGCGTACCCGGAAACAGGAAGAACATGGAGGAGCCGCGCTGCTGGAGATCCATGGCGCAGAAACGGCGGCAGATTCAAAACTCCCGGCCAGGTAGGACTCTCTCAAGGCCCCTAAGGATCCTTACTAGCCTCTAGGAAGAAACAGCAGGTTAGCTAGCAACACCTTTAGACAGGGGGGCCTAGTGATGGGGGGAGAAAGGGTGTCATCCTGTCTCTTAGACATAGTGATCACGGTTGCCCATGCAGAGCATACTCAGGCTATCCCCCCTTTTAGGTTACCCCGGGGAGCCTGCTGTCGAACCAAGTCCCGCAGGCTCCCCCTTACCTGCTCCATGCTGCAGGATGTTTGACCAGCAAACTGATCCAGTCTTCTCCCATCTCCGTGGGTAGCGTAGTAGACCTTCAGGCCCTGGGGTCCTATGAAGGTACCCACTGTCCTGGACCTATATAGCACCCTGGCAAAACAGGAACCTTATGGTTTTTTTGCAAACTCCAAGTCCTGGGCCCAGGGTCCAGCCCTCCAAAGAGGAGCATTATAGGCAAAACCCCACGGTTTGGGGCCCGGGTACTGTCCACTTTGGCACTGAGGCTCCTTGGACAGATCCGGTTAGCCCGCCCTTAATCCCAAAGGATGTGGAGCAAAGCTATTCCGTGACCAACACCTTAAGACACTGGCGAAAAAACTGAGGGACTCCCTCTAGGGGAGGGGGTTATATAGGGAGGGGACTTCCTGTTTGAAGATTGCCAGTGTCCACACCTGAAGGTACTCCATATAACCCACATAGTAATGAATATGCCGCTCTGTGTCCCGTGATGTACGAGAAAGAAAGAAGATGAAAGGCTGCTGACCCTTCCTCTACAAATCACGACCGGTCCGGATATTAGTTCATTATCAGGGGGTCTTCAAACTACGGCCCTCCAGTTGTTCAGGAACTACAATTCCCATCATGCCGAGTCATGTCTGTGAATGTCAGATTTACAATGCCTCATGGAAGGTGTAGTTCCGGCAACAACTGGAGGGTCGTAGTTTGAAGATCCTCTCTGAGCTGGTCATACACCAATCGAAATTCTCCCAGTTCAGTTTAGCCTCTCGTCTACCAAAGTACGTTTATAAACGGCATTGGTAGAGATTTATATCAAGCTCTGGGTTGCTGCTGCAGCTTGGTACCGGACGAACGGCACATGCACATCGTAGGAGGCATCTCACCTCTGCCGGGTTAGCCCCCCCATATAAAAAATTTTGACTTTTTTTTATTTAGTTTGTTAGATCTTTGTTAGATCAGGTTAGATCAATCAATGTTTGCATTAGATCTCACACAGAAAAAGCAATATTAAGAGTTATTTGCTGGGGGGGCTAACCCGTCATCAGCCCCCCCTATCAAATTTTCTGGCCGAAAATCATTCAGGCTGATAGATATTCGTTAGATCCGGTAAGATCAAGTGGTTTTAACGTTAGATCTCACATAATTATAGACTTATTAAGTGATTAATGAGGGGGGGCTGGCCCCCCCTTATCAATTTTTTGGGACAAAAATCATTCAGGCTAATAGATATTCGTTAGATCCGGTAAGATCAAGTGGTTTGAACGTTAGATCTCACATCGTTTCCAAGATATTCCACATAAAAAACTAGATTTTTAGGTGGTACATATGTATGGACATATGGACGGGTTGGCCCCCCCTTATGAAATTTTCTGGCCGAAAATCATTCAGGCTAATAGATATTCGTTAGATCCGGTAAGATCAAGTGGTTTTAACGTTAGATCTCACATCATTTCAGAGATATTCCACATACAAATACAGATATTGGATGTATACAAGGACAAAGTAGGGGGGCTGGCCCCCCCTTATCAATATTTTTGGCCAAAAATCATTCAGGCTGATAGATATTCGTTAGATCTGGTAAGATCAAGTGGTTTTAACGTTAGATCTCACATTGTTTCCGAGATATTCCACATAAAAAAAATGATTTTTAGGTGGTACATATGCATGGACATATGGACGGGTTGGTCCCCCCTTATGAAATTTTCTGGCCGAAAATCATTCAGGCTAATAGATATTCGTTAATCACACATACCTACTGACCTGGCTGGTCTCAGGGTGCTGGCCTGGCTGGTCTTAGGGTGCTGGCCTGGCTGGTCTCAGGGTGCTGGCCTGGCTGGTCTCAGGGTGCTGGCCTGGCTGGTCTCAGGGTGCTGGCCTGGCTGGTCTCAGGGTACCCCCCCATGTACCTCGGTACCCCCCCATGTCCACCTCTGGGTACCCCCCATGTCCACCTCTGGTACCCCCCCATGTCCACCTCGGTACCCCCCCATGTCCACCTCGGTACCCCCCCATGTCCACCTCGGTACCCCCCCCATGTCCACCCGGTACCCCATGTCCACCTCGGTACCCCCCCATGTCCACCTCGGTACCCCCCCCATGTCCACCTCGGTACCCCCCCATGTCCACCCCTGTTCCCCCACATGTCCACCTTTGTACCCCCCCATGTAAACCTCTGCACCCCCCCATGTCCACCTCTGTGTTCACCTCTGTGCCCCCTCCACCTCTGTTCCCCCCCCATGTCCACCTCTGTACTCCCTCATGTCCACCTCTACCCTGTCCACCTCTGTGTTCACCCCTGTTCCTCCCCATGTCCACCTCTGTACCCCCTTCCACCTCTGTGTTCACCTCTGTACCCCCCCCATGTCCACCTCTACCCCCATCCACCTCTGTGTCCACCTCTGTACCCCCTCATGTCCACCTCTACCCCGTCCACCTCTGTACCCCCTCTCCCATGTCCACCTCTGCACCCCCCATGTCCACCTCTGTGTTCACCTCTGTATCCCCCCCATGTCCACCTCTGTACCCCTCATGTCCACCTCTGTTCCCCCTGTCCACCTGTGTTCACCACTGTACCCCCCCGTGTTCACCACTGTACCCCCCCAATGTTCCGCCACTGTACCCATGTCCACCACTGTACCCCTCATGTCCACCACTGTACCCCCCTCCACCTCTGTTCCCCCGGTCCACCTGTGTTCACCACTGTACCCCCCCATGTCCATCACTGTACCCCCCATGTCCACCTCTGTACCCCCTATGTCCATCTCTGTACCCCCTCCACGTCAACCTCTGTACCCCCCCCCATGTGCTCTGTGTTAGTTCTTACCTTTGCACTTTCCTATTCTGAACCACAAGATAATGATTGGTTGCTAGGGCCACCTAGCAACCAATCACCTGCTACATCTCTGGCATTTCCTGTCCTCCGTTTAACGCTGCCTTACCATCTCTCGCTCTCCCTGTTGTACAAGAGAGCGAGAGACTGTTTTTTACTCCTTGCTAGCGGCGGCCGGTCTGTATGTCACCCGGGTAGCGGTACAGTCCGCACCCGACGCGGTCACCCCCACACCCTGTCACAGCTCTCCCCCTGCACTGTCAGTTTTTTACACTCCGTGGCCGCTGACAGACACGCCGCGCTGTCACTGATGCATAGAGGGGACTTGGAGGAGGGGGTGTCGTGGCCGCCCGACACCCCCCCAGCATGTGACACCCGAGGTGAATCGCCCCCGCCCCCTAGTTAGTACGGCACTGCAAAAGCTGCCCGAGTCCTGCAAAGGGAACGGCGTTCCTGCAGTAAAATAAGTGCAGGGACGTCGTTCCCACATGTTGCCGCAGGACTCGAGCCCTGGTATGCTCAATGGCACTCATCACTAGTACATGTGAAAATGCTCAGTATCTGCTCCGATATAGATTCTAGAACAGGTATCTGTGCATTCCTACCAAATATTCCTGTAATTATGGATATTCAAATGTTAAAACCACTTGATCTTACCAGATCTAACGAATATCCATTAGCCTGAATGATTTTTTGCCAGAAAATTTGATAAGAGGGGGCCAACCCGTCCATATGTCCATGCATATGTACCACCTAAAATCTATTTTTTTATGTGGAATATCTCGGAAACGATGTGAGATCTAACGTTAAAACCACTTGATCTTACCGGATCTAACGAATATCTATTAGCCAGAATGATTTTTGTCCCAAAAAATTGATAAGGGGGGGCCAGCCCCCCCTCAATCACTTAATAAGTCTGTAATTATGTGAGATCTAACGTTAAAACCACTTGATCTTACCGGATCTAACGAATATCTATCAGCCTGAATGATTTTTGGCCAAAAATATTGATAAGGGGGGCCAGCCCCCCCTACTTTGTCCTTGTATACATCCAATATCTGTATTTGTATGTGGAATATCTCTGAAATGATGTGAGATCTAACGTTAAAACCACTTGATCTTACCGGATCTAACGAATATCTATTAGCCTGAATGATTTTCGGCCAGAAAATTTCATAAGGGGGGGCCAACCCGTCCATATGTCCATACATATGTACCACCTAAAAATCTAGTTTTTTATGTGGAATATCTCGGAAACGATGTGAGATCTAACGTTCAAACCACTTGATCTTACCGGATCTAACGAATATCTATCAGCCTGAATGATTTTCGGCCAGAAAATTTGATAGGGGGGGCTGATGACGGGTTAGCCCCCCCAGCAAATAACTCTTAATATTGCTTTTTCTGTGTGAGATCTAACGCAAACATTGATTGATCTAACCTGATCTAACAAAGATCTAACAAACTACATAAAAAAAAGTCAACATTTTTTATATGGGGGGGCTAACCCGGCAGAGGTGGCATCTCTCAATGGGGGATACAATTTCAAAGGCACAATTCAAACCTATAGAAAGACTGGGGATCGTAGTTCTCAGATTGTGCATCGCGGCACAATGTCAAAACTACGGTCCTCCAAACCCCCCACACTGCTTGTATAGGTTTCAATTGTGTCCGTAAAATGGTATCTCCCTTCGAGAGATACCGCCTACGATGTGCGATTGCGCCCTGGTCACGTCACTCCAGCCGATCTGCAACTCAGCTGGAGTGCGGCTTCGTCCTTCGCATGCACGGGCACTATTGGATGGGGGGCACTTCTCGACAGAACACCGGCATTAAAAAGGAGAAGTAGGGGAAAGCTTTTTAGTCTGGACTTCACCTGTGGATCACAAAAGCAAACTTCGTTCTGCACTCCTGAGACCCATTTTCAGCTGACAGCAGGCTGAAGCCGCTGAGGTCAGAGCCAATCCATGCTCGGGAAGGATCGTGACCAAATGGATGAAATCTGCCCGCATGCCTGGACCAACACCCGGCGAGCTGCCAAGAGCCCGTGCATGCCACTCATGCCCCTTCCAAAGCCCAACGCTCCAGTGAGGGAAGGGAGGGGACAGAGCAGAGAGCCAGCGACAGACAGTCACCATCTCTTTGCTCATGGAGCTCCGAGAACTGAGCGATCAAAAAGGGGTTTGATCGCTCAGTTCTCAGCCTTAGACCCCTTTCACACTGGGGCAGCAGCCCTCGTTTTAGGACGCCTTGCCACTGTTTGAGCAGCGCTTTTTGGCCGCTAATAGTGTGCTTTTTACCCCAAAGAAGGGGTTAACGTGCCCGTGTTTTGGCACTTCCGAAGCGCTTTGGGAGCGTTGCTCATTTATTTCAAAGGGCAGGGTGCTTTGGGAGTGCTAAATACACCCCTCACGAACCGCCCCGAAGATGCTGCTTGCAGGACCTTTCCTAGCATTCCGCTCCAATGTGAAAAAAGACACACTGAAATGAATGGGAGGCAGTTTTCAGAGGCTATTTCTAGTGCTAAAATGCCTAAAAACCACCTCAGTGTGAAAGGAGTCTTAGAGCCGGCTGGAGACTGATGCCGCAATCCATCTAGGTAAAAAGAATAAAAAAAAAAGGGGGGGATAAAGTTCCCCTTCAGAACAGGTTATATGTTCCATTCATATTTAGGGTGTAACATGTAACCCATGGGTGCTCAACCTGTGGCCCTCCAGGTGTTTCAGAACTACAATTCCCATCATGCCTCAGCCTTTGGGAGTCATGCTTGTAATGGATAGCCTTGCAATGCCACATGGGACGTGTAGTTCTGAAACAGCTGGCGGGGCCATAGGTTGAGCACCCATGATGTAACCTTTTCCAGCTCCCACAGCCTCTTCCCCATGATCGCTCTTCTTCCATGACAGTGGATGGGCAATCCTCCCCCGACACCCGCTGTCATTTTTTGAAAAGAGCGGCTCCGCCCACACAGCCACGTCATTCACTCAGTTTCCTGTCAATAAACAAGCTACAGGTACTGTCTGCCACCGAAGCAGACTTATAGTTTCAATGAGCTGTGAGGGCACCAATGAGCGCTCTCGTAGTCCATTTATTTTTTCCATATTAGTGAACCTATCTTTTAAGAGCAGGTGAGGGGCTTTCCGATAAAAAATGATCTGGGTGACTCTAGAGCAGTGGTCATCAACCTGGGGGTCAAATGATGATTTGCTAGGGGTCACCAAATCCTGGGCTGTTCCTGAAGCCTGCACCACTCTCCCAGCCTTCTTGCGGCTGCCCAGCAGGGCTGTCTCTGGAGCCAGTGGCCGCCCAGCTGGGCTGTTCCTGGAGCCCACGTCTGCCCACTCAGCCTCTTCGCAGCCGCCTATTCAGTTCACAGCATGGTTGGGGGTAGAGACTAGAGGTCAGCTGACTGGTGAGGATTGTGAGGTGGGAGGAGCTGGAAAACCTATCTCCTGATTTCAGCATAGGTGTCACTGCTACGAGACACCACAAAGTCGCAGACAGTGAGTAACACTACCTGTAATTATAGTTGCCATTAAAAGTCCCCACTAAAGTTCTCAGATCAGCAGGTGAGCTTGATCAAGAGCACCTAAGTTGGCTGATCAGAAATCCCCCCAGCATTGCCACTCATCCCAACTCCTTGCCAGCACTGCCACACATCCCATTCCCCCCCCACCAAGGAGTAAGAGAAGGAATACTAATAGAGAATACATGGAAGGGAGAGAAAAAAAAAGGAGGAGGAAGAAAGAAAAAGGGAGAGAAAGAATAAGAGCAAAAACAAGAAAGACAGCTAGAGAGAGGGATGGGTGGAAAAACAAGAAATTAGGATAGTGAGATAAAAGGGAAAGAAAGAAAAAGAGAAAGAATAGTACATCCTAAAATGTACTATATGAGATTTTAATACTGTGGAGGGGACTCAGGGAGCACTACATTTCTGTGGGTTGGGGCGCAAATTACTTGCCTTGGGTGCTGACAACACACACTACGAAAAATATTTTACTGTCAGGGGTCCCCACAACTTGGGAAATTTTATCAAGGGGTCACGGCATTAAAAGGTTGAGAACCACTGCTATAGAGTTAGCTGATCACTGTCATGGGGCTTTCCAAAAAAGTGCAGATTCCGCTGTTCCAGCAGCACCCATGGGCTCTCCATTCCTCTCCCACCAACGTCTCCATTAAGAGAACCCGTTACTGACCCACGCCATCCTTTCTCAGCAACACAAGTCAGTGTGAGGACACTGCATTCCAACGAGGGCTGGAAACCGCATTTTCACAGAATGAAGGCAATTCAAAAGAGAAGAAACTCACCATAGTGAAATTCCGTTTAAAAATTTATTAAAATTAAAAAGAATACTACTCACAATGTATATGATAAATCAAGCATGTGGAAAAAAGCCGGCCGGCATGCGATAGGGAATCTCCCCACGTGGTGACATCGCTCAGCGTCCCCAGACGCGTTTCGTCATCAACAGACGTTCTCAATGGGATCCCATTGAGAACGTCTGTTGATGACGAAACGCGTCTGGGGGACGCTGAGCGACGTCACCACGTGGGGAGATTCCCTATCGCATGCCGGCCGGCTTTTTTCCACATGCTTGATTTATCATATACATTGTGAGTAGTATGCTTTTTAATTTTAATACATTTTTAAACGGAATTTCACTATGGTGAGTTTCTTGTCTTAAACCGCCCTATGGTTGAATGGTGAACTACGTCCAGACAATACCCTGGTAGATCGAAGCCGCAGTGTCCCTTCCTGCCTGCTCCGGGAATACGCATCTGTCTCGTGAATGTCAAGGCCGTGGCTGGGCTATAGCCAACTGCTCTTCTTGAGCTTACTTTTGGTAAGCAGCCAATCTTAATTGTGGTGAAGGGATCACTTTCAGGATTACGTTTGTCACCGCGGTGGTCTATTATTGTGGATATTTTATACATGCACCACCCAACATTGGATGCATCCTGAAACTATATGCTGGATTTTTTTAAGGAAACTCCTTTTTAAAAAAAACAATTGTGTTATTGACTGTTTTTATTGAATACTTTTAGGGGTTTATGGGGCGCAGTTTTGCTATATTTTTTGTATTTTCTTGTGGTATCACACGACAACTGCAGCCTTAGATGTTCTATTGTTAATTTAATTAATTTATTGTATTTTTTGGTTTATGCCAATTAGCGCAGTTTTTTCCTTGTTTCCAATTCAAAAGAGAAGCCGTTAGCACAAAGGTCACTGCTACAAGAAAATCAAATATACAGGGGAACCTTGGATTGCGAGTAACGTGGTCAACGAGCGTTTCATAGTATAAGCAATTTTTATTTTTTTTAAATCCTAAAATCGGTTTGCGAGTGTTGTCTCCCAAAACAAGCAGGATACAAGCCTCTGCAGTGTGCAGTACCGCGTTTGGCCTGAGGTACGAGGGCGCCGGTGACACTCGGGGAAAAAACACTTGGTTCACGTATGTGGAAGACCTATCCCAAAAATAAGACCTAGCATTATTTTCCAGGAGGGCAGTAATATAAGCTCTACCCCGAAAATAAGCCCTAGTTTAAAATGCTTGTAAAATCCTATAATTTTCTCTATAACAGTATTATATAATGTGCAATGTGTGTGTTTCTGTAATATAATTGCGGGAGGAGAGCTCCGGCGGGTCTCAAAAGCGCAGAGCAGCGCTATAACGAAGGTAACAAAGGCACAATTACAGAAACGCACACACATTGTACATTATATAAACGCTCTAATTGAGAGGATTATAGGATCCAACAAGCATTTTAACTCTGTTTACACTCGGGATTCCTGACAGGCAGGGGGAGAGAAGACAGCACATTACATGGTAAGACCTCCCCCAAAAATAAGCCCCACTGTGCGTTTTGTTGCCAAAATTAATATAAGACCCGGTCCTATTTTTGGGGAAACACGGTACAAGTATTTCCAAGTCTCTCCAGCGCCCCGCCTCCTCTGGACACATGCAGTACTGCATGCAAATAATAATAAATAAATGTGGAACAAATGATCTTGGTTTCCATTGACTGGGGAAACTCGCTTTGATATGCGAGTGCTTTGGATTACAAGCATTCTCCTGGAACGGATTATACTCGTAACCCGAAGTTCCACTGTACTTCACTTTCCAGCAACTATCTTGAAACGCGGCTTCATTACTGCCTGGCCTCTTCAAGTATCCCACCCTTCCTGGTGTGTGGAAATCCTGCTCTACCACTCACTGTGGGAAATGCTTGCAGCGGCTGGGAAGAGGTGAAGCGTTGCGTTTCAAGACATAGGCCTCCAGAAAGGTCAATATATTCATCGTCTCTCTGGCAGGTATGCTTTGTATACAAGTCACCCTGTGCTGACAGGAACACTTTATGACATTCGCAAACAAAAATATGTGACATGTGGAGGAGATACAGGACGAGAAAGAGAAAGCTTAAAGCTACGGTGTTATATATGTACACATAGAATACCTTTTGTTGTGTTACTGGGCATTAAAGAAGTAGAGCACTCCTGAAACCCGCTTTAAGCTGACGGCACAGAGCCGGTATCCTGTCGAGAAATGCCCATCTGGTACTGCACAGCGTTTGCGCAGTACAGAGCCGCCGAACATCGGAAATTATGATCAGCTGTAGACGGCGCCGCCTGCGCACAGTAGCCAACATTGTGCCACACGCTCCCGATGCCCATGCAAGTGGTGGATTTCTTCATGATGGGCGTGTGTGAGGGGCGGATGCCTACAGAAGGGGGCATGTTTTGCAATGATGGGCAGTGCTACTGATTGTGTTAGCTAAACTATCTTAACTGCTGCCCATCATTACAAAATAAGCCCCCTTCTGTAGGCATCCACCCCTCGCACACACGCCCATCGTGAAGAAATCCGCCCCTCGCACGAGCATCAGGAGCGTGTGGCACAATGCTGGCTATTGTGCTCAGGCGCGGTCTACAGCTGATCGCAAATTCCCATGTTCGGAGGCCGCTGGCGGCTCCGTACTATGCAAGCACTGTACCAGGCGGGCATTATTCGACAGGGAGCATTTCTCGCCAGAACACCGGTTCAGGCTGGAATATATCACGACAATATGGTCTGGAGCCACCCACAACCCTGCCTGGACCGGCACATGGCTCTGCCTATAAGTGAGTCGTTGAGAGCCAGCAGCTCCCGCCCCCTCCCCAGACCTCCAGTGAACACAGGGGGGGGGGGGGCAGAGAGCCGGTGACAGTCTCCAGCTCTCTGCTCACAAAACTCCAAGAACTGAGTAATCACCAGCTCCCGCCCCCTCCACAGCCCTACCGTGGACACGGGAGGTGGTGCAAAGCAGGGAGGCGGTAAAAGCGCTGCGCATGCGCAGTACCGAGCAGGCATTTTTCGTCAGGGGGCATTTCTTGTCAGAACACCGGATCAGGCTGGAACATATCACGACAATATGGTCAGAATCCACCCACAACCCTGGACAGGCACCTGGCTCCGCCCCTGAGCCTGCAGCTCCCGCCGCCTCCACAGCCCTCCAGTGAACATGGGAGGGGGGCAGAGCAGAGCCGATGACTGACAGTCTCCAGCTCTCTGCTCACAGAACTCAAAGAACCGAGCGATCAGCGGTCTTTGATCGCTGCTTACAGTCATCACCCGATATTGATTGTTGCCCCTCCTCCAAACTTTTTTTTTTTACATTCCAATGATACCAGTCGTCACCCACCTTGTGCCAGCATGTTGAACTCCAAGAACAGCGCTATGTGGTAGAGCTCCATGGCCTCTTCCGCCCGGGTCATGTTGGGCTTTCCTGCTACCAGAGCCTGAACTTCGCTCAGGCTCCCGATTGATGGGCTACAGTGCAAGACGTAGGACAAGTCCACTACATCCGTGTACATGCAATGCAAAATCACCTTTGCATATTTTTTTGGTATTATGGATTCATCCAGAATGATTCTGGTCGGAGTCCTCAAAGTCCGATCAGTAATCTCCTCCCCAGTCCGTATTCGCCTTTGCAGCAAGTTGCGGAAGAACGGAGAACGCGCGGAGAGAACCGCCTTGTGTGCCCGGAGCTCCTCCTCCAGGCAGCCCTGAGCCCCGTACGCCTCCACCAACTCTGAGTCGGCGGAAAAGCTCAGCACTGCGTCGTAGTAGCACATGTAATCGAACAGTCCACGCATGTCAATGTCCAACGAATTTGGTGTACCGAATTCCTCGCTGAGCTGGACGAGGATCTCCACGTTCTGGAACCTGGAGTCCTCGATGCCAAACTCGCCCGTGTACAGGTAGTGTAACAAGGCAGAGAACATCGGCATATCGATGCCGGCGGTGTTAATGTCCATGATGATTTCTGCTCCAAACTCCGGAGAGGACGAGAGCAGCTTCTTAAAAAATGGACACCTCGCTGCCAATATGGCACGGTGGACGGGAAAGCACGTTTCCTGGAATATTAAATCCACGTCCGTACAGTATTTGTACTCGTACAGGTCGGCCATGTCCTTCTGTAAAGTCCGGGTCTCCGGCCGGGCCAGGTTGGCCTGCAAGGAGAGCTCTTTTAAGGCTGCCGTTCCCTCGTATTCCTCCACCAGCGCGTTGACGTCTCGGACGTCCCACCCGGAGAGAAGCTCCCGCATCTGCTTGGCGTGATCCGCCGAGCGGCTCGTCTTCCGACGCTTGATGAATTTCTTCTTGAGCGTGGCCAGGCCGGAGGTTTTCTTTTTCTTGTCTTGGGGTTTCTCAATGCCATGTTCAAGGCTGTAGAGCTTCGATTCGTAGCCATAGCCCTGCTGGGTGTAGGAGGAAGTACCTGAGGGGGGGGGGGGGGGGGGGAGAAAAACAAGATTTTATATCTTCAGAGATTCCAACACACAATTACACATTACAATTAAAGGCCGGACTTCAGTCATTTATTCATCTATTAAACACTTCAATACCGGGCACCACTTACACCCCCTCCCTGCCCACGCCAGCTTTCAGCGCTGTCGCAATTTGAATGACAATTGCGCGGTCATGCTACACTGTGACCAAACTACATTTTTATAATTTTGTTCCCACAAATAGAGATTTATTTTGGTGGTATTTGACCGAAAATGTAGGAGAAAAAATAAAAAGTTTGTTTCTGTTATTTACAAAAAAATGAAGTTTTCGCCACCGACAGGCACTCATTTAGGGGCGGCAGCCACCGACAGGCACTCATTTAGGGGCGGCAGCCACCGACAGGCACTCATTTAGGGGCGGCAGCCACCGACAGGCACTCATTTAGGGGCGGCAGCCACCGACAGGCACTCATTTAGGGGCGGCAGCCACCGACAGGCACTCATTTAGGGGCGGGGCAGCCACCGACAGGCACTCATTTAGGGGCGGCAGCCACCGACAGGCACTCATTTAGGGGCGGCAGCCACCGACAGGCACTCATTTAGGGGCGGCAGCCACCGACAGGCACTCTTGCCGGACATTACTGATCAGATCTATAATGGTGCCAGTCAATGCCCATTTGTGGGCACCGATTGGCATATATTGGCACATGTGGATGGCCATGGGTGACGTACCTGGCCATCCACGTTGGGGGTTTTCCTGATGGTCCTGGCAGCTTCCCTGGTGGTCCAGGGGGGGGGGGGGGGGCAGCGCTGATAAACAATCAATGACTCTTCCGTTTAAATCATGATCAGCCGTGATTGGCCGCGCACGATCACGTGGTAAAGAGCCTCAGTTGGAGGCTCTTTATCGATTGCTGTGATGCGCCCCCACGGGCGCATGCCGGCTGTTATCCTGCCGGACGTTATAACGCCCAGTCAGGACAACTGAACCACCGCCCGGTCATCATTCTGCTATAGGCCGGGGCAGGAAATGGTTAAATCTTCTGCCCTTGTTGTTTTAACTTTGGATAGTAAAACATTTTTTTTTTCTGCCAGTAAATCCCTTATACAGTCCACTACTTCTTTCCTGTCTGATCATAAGCCTAGGCCAGTGATGGTGAACCTTGGCACCCCACTACATTTCCCATGATGCTCACCTATGCTGCAGAGTGCATGAGCATCATGGGAAACATAGTTCCAAGACATCTGGGGTGCCAGGATTTTACCATCACTGGCTTAGGCTTATGAAATCATGCACAGAGTTTGCCAAGATAAGAGGGCCAATGACAGCTGCAGAGCTGGAGGTGTGTCTCTGCATAAATCCAGGAAGTGAACAGGCAGCAGCTTCAGCTGCCCACAGTTAAAATGGCTGCAGCCAGACTCAGGAGGGGGATTTCTGCAGCATATTTGGCAAGTACAGAATCCCAGTATGTGTGTGTGTGTGTAATATATATATATATATATATATATATATATATATATAATGCAAAGTGGATGGAGGGAAGCTTCAGAACGGCAAAATGTTTTTATTACAAATTATGTGAGCAGACTGCAGTTCCTCTTTAAATAAGTAGGACCAAAGTTCTTTTGGCAGTACTTCTCTGGGTCACATGTACGCCTGTGACCAGTTTTTAGCAGACAGCGGGGTAAAGTTCACTGTTGGCTGACGTTACCAAGCTGGTTCAGGCTTTGAATCGATCCCGCCTTTAACCCCTTCAATACTGGGCACTTTTACCCCCTTTCCTGCGCAGGCTAAATTTTCAGCGCCGTCACACATTGAATGACGATTGCACGGTCATGCAACTCTGTACTCATACTAAATTTATCATTTTGTTCACACAACCAGAGCTTTCGTCTGATGGTATTTAATAGCTTCCGGACCGCCCACTGCATACTGTATATACTGCGGCAGAACGGCCCGGCTGCGCGGAATCACGTACCTGTACGTGATTTCTTGCACGAGCGCGCCAGGTGACCCATTTCCACTGAGACACAGCGAGAGCCAATCAGCGCTGGGACCAGCCGATCGTTTTCTGGAGAGGCAGAACAGCTGTCTGCCTATGTAAACAAGAAAGTGGACCGCGGGCTCTGGAGGAAACTGGAGAACTTGTGTTTCTGTTAAGCAGGAACACAGATCTGTTTTCCTCCAGTCACAGCATCTCCCCCAGTTAGCATTCCCTAGGAGCACACTTGACCCTTTGATTGCCCCCGATGTTAACCCCCTTCGCTGCGAGAGAGAGAGAGAGAGAGAGAGAGAGAGAGAGAGAGAGAGAGAGAGAGAGAGAGAGAGAGAGAGAGAGAGAGAGAGAGAGAGAGAGAGAGAGAGAGAGAGAGAGAGAAAGAGAAAGAGAAGAGAGAGAGAGAAAGAGAGAGAGAGAGAGAGGGGGGGAGAAGAAAGATTACCTATAAAGGTTTGCTGCGTCTGTGCGTTTCCCCCGACCCTTGGGGAACTGGAATGCGGGTAGCTCGATGCATTCACACCCATGTCGTCAGTCACTCAGACATTCAGCCTGACCGCTGTCCAAAGTACGAGGCCACATCGCCGCATTATTCCCAATTCCAGGTTCTCCCAGAAGACGCGTATCCATATCTGAAAACATAAAAGAAAAAGAAAATTAAGATGTTCTGTGCTCATTTTTAAAAATATCTGTGGATCCTGCCAGTAATCTAGTCCGTTAACTTCCTGTCGTCCCCTGCCTGTGCTGCACTCTGATCAGTGAACTTGTTCTCAGCTCTCCCCCCCCCCCCCCCGCTCTTCTATTTCATACCATGGGGAAAGTGTTCTGTAGTCCTGGCTAAAGAGAAAATCCAGCTTCACTATACACAGTAAGGTGAAACAGTGTTGTCACCCTGGGACAGGAAATAGGCTGACAGCGGGATCACCAGGTGAAATTAAAGTCTGTGTTACCCTAATCATATTTTTTTGTGTGTGGTTGCATACGTGTACTATACAAATTATAGTCTATATCATTTTCCTGTACCTCTTCCATCTGAAGTACCTTGATGATGCTGCCAGTACACACACCCCCCCTGACCAGTCACAGCCCGCCTTGGAGTGCCCGTCCCCCTTTCCAATCACAGCCCGCCTTGGAGCGCCCGCCCCGCTCCCAATCACAGCCCGACTTGGAGAGCCCGCCCCGCTCCCAATCACAGCTCGCCTTGGAGCGCCCGCCCCCTCCCAATCACAGCCCGACTTGGAGCGCCCGCCCCCCTTTCCAATCACAGCCCGCCTTGGAGCGCCCGCCCCCCTTTCCAATCACAGCCCGCCTTGGAGCGCCCGCCCCCTCCCAATCACAGCCCAACTTGGAGCGCCCGCCCCCCTCCCAATCACAGCCCAACTTGGAGCGCCCGCCCCCCTCCCAATCACAGCCCAACTTGGAGCGCCCGCTCCCCTCCCAATCACAGCCCGACTTGGAGCGCCCTCCCCCCTCCCAATCACAGCCCGACTTGGAGCGCCCGTCCCCTCCCAATCACAGCCTACCCCCTCCCAATCACAGCCCGCCTTGGAGAGCCCGCCCCCTCCCAATCACAGCCCACCTTGGAAGGCGCGCCCGCCCCCTCCCAATCACAGCCCGCCTTGGAGCACCCGCCCCCCTCCCAATCACAGCCCGACTTGGAGCGCCCGTCCCCTCCCAAACACAGCCTACCCCCCTCCCAATCACAGCCCGCCTTGGAGCGCCCGCACCAATCACAGCCCGCCCCCCTCCCAATCACAGCCCGCCTTGGAGCGCGCGCACGCCCCCTCCCAATCACAGCCCACCTTGGAGCGCACGCACCCCCTCCCAATCACAGCCCGCCTGTGTGTCTGCACAGCGTCCTGTAATCCTGCCCCCCACCCCAAATCAGGAAGAAGAGATGCATGGTCACATGACAGAACTTGTTACCCTTGTAAAAAAAAAAAAAAAAAAGCCAAGAAAGATCATTCCTGAAACTGAGTAAAAGCAGTCATGGTGCCGGCGTTCTGTCCAGAAGTGCCCCCCCATCGAATAGTGCCCAGAAAATTTGCAAGACGGAGCCGCACTCCAGCTGAGTTGCCGATCAACTGGAGCGACGTGCCACAGCGCAAGCGCACATCGTAGGTGTTCTCTCTCGATACAAACAGTGCGGGGGACCATAGTTCTCACATTGTGCCTCGCTGTTGCGGGCGGCTTTACAGGGTGCCGATTGTCCGGGTTCCCCGCCATTTGTATAGGTTTAAATTGTGCCTGTGAAATGGTATCACCCATCAAAAAATACCTCCTACGATGTGCGCAAGCGCCATGGTTATGTCAGCCCAGCGGATGGGCAAATCATCGGTTGTGCCGACATACAACGCATGCGCAGTTCATCCGGGCACTATTCGATTGGGGGGGGGGGGGGGGGGGGGGGCGGGCACTTCTTGACAGAACACTGGCATAGTGTTAGGAAGTGTCTATAACATTGTAGGTTCACAACTGCATTGAAGCAAGTAAAGGACTAGATGATGCTGGAGGTCATCCACCTGAAAAAAAAGGCAGGGCTCCGACTTGCTGCAGCTTCTAATGCACAAGCGCCAAACTGTATGTTTACCGGGCGCTCGGGTGATGGATCTGGTGGACAGATTACTGGGAGGGGCCGGGGAAGACCTGATTGGAAGAAAGCCAATTGGAAGAAAGCCAATGTAGCTCCAATATTTAAAAAAAGGGCCCAAAACACATCCCTGGGAATTACAGACAAGTCAGCCCAACATCAATAGTATTTAAGCTCTTGGAGGGGATGATAAGGGAATATATACAAGATTTTAGTAATGAGAACGTTATCATTAGCAGTAATCAGCATGGATTCATGAAGAATCATTCTTGCCAAACCAATCTATTAACCTTCTATGAGGAGGCGAGTTGTCATCTGGATAAAGGAAGGTCTGTAGACGTGGTGTATCTAGATGCGTCTACAGACCTGGTGTATCTAGATAAAGGAAGGGCTGTAGACATGGTGCATCTAGATAAAGGAAGGCCCATAGACTTGGTGTATCTAGATAAAGGAAGGCCCGTAGATGTGTTGTATCTGGAAAATCAGAGGAAGAAGTTTCAGTCCAGGAGAGGAGCCGGTACACCTGTGCAAGCCCCGGGGGGGGTTTGGTGTTACCATGGTAAAGCTTTAAATACTATTTTAGTAAATGGGTGTGGATCTATTATAATGAGACGTTTCTCTTTAAGGGAGGCGGCACGCTCTTCAACTAAAATTAGAAAGGAATGTGAACGGTTGCCGTCTGTATTATAAAGTCTCATTAATGAGCCGACTCTCGGGAGTGGCCCCCGGCCCCCATCCACAATAACATCTCCTCATAAATATAAAAAACTCCCTATGCGAGCACACAAGGGCAGAACGGTGCCCCACACACACGATCATCTCGGTTCCTGTGTACGATCTATTCTCAGCATGTTGTGACTCGATGGTTCTAAATAAAAAAGGAGGAAAATAAATCTTTAGATAGAATGTAGGCAATTGCCGATAATAAATGTGATGTGAAGAGGGGTGGTGAGCCGCGGTGTGAGAACTTCTCCGAAGCTCC
Source organism: Rana kukunoris (assembly GCA_029574335.1). NCBI lineage: Eukaryota > Metazoa > Chordata > Amphibia > Anura > Ranidae > Rana > Rana kukunoris. The sequence continues at coordinate 144,912,492 of CM056059.1, read as the reverse complement.
AATCACAGGGAAGGACGTAGACATGTGATCCGGGTAGATTTAGTCACAGCGACAGCTTCTTACTTTATATATATCGGCTTTTCCAATATAAACAGAATTCTCATGTAAACAACCCCTCCCACACCCAGCAGGCTTAGTATATACTTGGTTGAGATTTCTGTATTTAACCAGTTCCCGCCCGGCCTATAACAAAAAATGATGGCTGGACGGGGCCTTTTTCGTCGATCTGGGTGGTTATAAGACATCAACCAGGATCGGGCCACACTGCGGGGCAATCTGTGACCAGCTTTGTCCATCAGACACAGCCAATGACTGATCAGCGTACCAGCTCGCTACCAGTACCATGTGACCAGTTTGTTTTTGTTAGCTGTGATTGGCCAGAGCAATATTAAGTTACTATAGTAACATTGTACTACTCTGGGGAAGTTATCAGGATTTTTTTTTTTTTTTACACCTTATGTTTGTTTATAGCAGTCAACGACATTGCTATAAGAAAGCATTTTACTGAATGATACCAATCGGTTTCATTGAGCTGTGATTGGCCAGAGCTAATCACATGTCTGTACCACGTGATCACACTGACCAATCATAGCACGTCGCATAACAGTTGTAAATATTGGATGGCTTCCTTTCAATCCATTTACAGCTAATCAAAACAAACTGAATCCCTGCCAGTGACATTCATAAAGTAATCAGTGCATTTTATAGCACCGATCGCTGTATAATTGTCACTGGTCCTGAAAATTTGTCAAAAGTGTCCGCCGCAATATCGCCGCCTTCACTAGTAAAAAAATAAAATAAAAAAATGCCATAAGCCCAGGTTCACACTGGGCTGCGGGAGTGAAGCCGTGCGAGTTCAGCTGAACTAACACGATTTTACTCCCGCTGGCAGTCCCGATTTCGGCCACGATTTCAGAGATATCTGTGAAGCCCTAAATCGCAAAAAGTAGTACAGGAACTACTGTACTGTGTGGCGTCAAATCCAATTAGTACGGTGCCATTGCCGACAATAGCCGGCAAATGCCGCCGATTTGAGATGCGATTTGACATCTCAAATCGTACCAGTGTGAACCAGGCCTAATCTATCCCCTATTTAGTAGACGCTATAACTTGCACAAACCAGTCAAACGCTTATTGCAATTTTTTTTACCAAAGATATGTAGAGGAATACGTATCGGCCTAAACTGAGGAAATGTACCGTATATAAGCCGAGGCACCTAATTTTACCACAAAAATAAATAAAAAATAAATGGGAAAACGTATTGACTGGAGTATAAGCCTAGGGTGTCCATCTGCATGCCTCACTGTGCCCATGCCTCACTTTAACTCACTTTGCCTCACTGTGCCCATGACTAGACTTCCGTTTAACATGGAAGTATATGAAAGGGGTGCCCAGGTTTGAAATAAAAAAAAAACGGTGCTCCCCGGCCGTAGGTCCCCAGACAGCAAACTTTGCACACTTGTAGAGAAAGAGTGAGGCTACATGTGTGCCAAGCTCCGGGTCCAGGGGACCTACGGCCGGCCAGGACCGGGTCCCCAAAGTTACCGGAGATCAGGCGCAAATAGCGGACTCTAGTATAAGCAGAGGGGGGCATTTTCATGTCACATGACTGCGCAATTGTCAAAGTGGCCTGGGCAAGAAGGGGGTGAAAATGCCCGGTATTGAAGTGGACTTGACAATCCTCATTTCTGTTTACTCCCTGGGGTCCTTCTTTGGATGTCCACATCACTGCCTGTATTATGTGGACACCTCCTAATGGTGGAGACCACCCTTTTCCAGCACAGGGTTCCCTCTCATTGCTTCCCAGAGGTAGGAGAAGTCAATGGGTGGTGAAGGGACCAGAGCACACCAAGGAGGGAGAACTGTCCAATCCTTGGGAAAGAAACGAGCTTGGCTCGTAGAGAAAACTGTCTGTGATCCATTATTACACGGCAGGAAGGGTCAGGGAGAGTTCTGGAACCCATGTTGAGGAATTTAATGTTTGCCCCGGAGTTGGGCTCTATAATAGAATCGAAGTTTACAGGCGGGATAAGGGTACAAATTGTGCGGTAATTAGACACAGGACTCATTCTGGGATTATTACATCCGCAACACAACAAGAAACCAGCAATGGAACTTTCCAATACATCCCAAATCCACAAATATGTGCTCCAGGACTCCGCCCACACGTTACGGGGAGAGAGACTCGTATGTGTGCGTGTATATATATATATATATATATATTGGGACATGAATACTAGAGAAACACTTCATTGTCATAACTGTCCAACTTTTATCTGGGAACAATAGAAGGGTGTAGGTACGTGTGCTGTAAAAATTGCCTCCAGCATTGCTCCCATTTCTTCTTGCTGGAGGCTACCATTTTGCTAAAGCCCAGAGCCCCCTAGGCAGGAGTACATTTTTATGCCGTTTGCCCCGCCGCCTCCACCCACAAATTTGGCACAGTGCCTAAAACAGAGAGCAAATGAGCATGTGCAGAGCAGGGTATGGCAGCGGGGGTTGATTTACTAAAACATCTGCGTACAAACTCTGGGGCAGCTGTGCATGCAGCCAATCAGCTTTTAATCTCAGCTTGTTCATTAAGACCTCTTTCACACTGGAGCGGTGCGGACGTTAGCAGTAAAGCTCCGCTAGTTATAGTGGCACTTTACTGCTGTTATAGGCGCCACTAGCACTTTTAAGGCAATGAAAGCGCCCGCTTAACGCTGCTTTGAAAGCAGCACCCATTCATTTCAATGGGCAGGGCGGGAGAGAAGTGCAGCATACACGGCTTTCGCACCGCCCCAAAGATGCTGCTTGCAGGACTTTTTCTCCTATCCTGCAATCGCACCGCCCCCGTGTAAAAGCCCTCAGACTCTCACACTGGGGCTGCAGAAGAGGGAGTTTACAGGCGCAAACACACCTGTAAAGTGCCTCCAGTGTGAAAGGGGGTCTTAAAATAGAATTATAGGCAAAACGATTTTTTCCCCCCATTTTGGAGTAAGAAAGGGTTATAACCTCTGACAGGTGCCCATTGCCACCCCACTATACCCATTGCCACCCAACTGTGTCCAATCCCACTGTGCCTATTGCAGCCTCCCTGTGCAGAGTGAGTGTACCTGTAATTCTTGACTGGCTGCGGGCGTCCATTCATTGTTTAAAAGTCGTGGTATCCTCCTGGTCCCGTTCCGTGATGCCATGAGGCGTTTCCCAGCAGCCTATCATGGACGTCTTCTCATCCTCCGCCTCGTTTTCCCAGCAGAGACCGATTTCAGTGTTCCCACCAATCACGGAGGTCTTTTCATCCTCGGACAAGAGAACGTGAACATGATTGGTGGAACACTGAACACAGTGTCTGCTGGGAAACGCCCATCATGGAAGGGACCAGTGAGAAAATGGGACTTTAAACATTGGACGCCCGCAGCCCTTTAGGTACAGTGACTGGAGTATAAGCCGAGGGGGACATTTTCAGCTCTAAAAAAAAAGGCCTGAAAATCTCGGCTTATACTCGAGTATATACGGCAAGTCTCTTTTGGAATAAATCCTGCCATAAAGTTCTACTGTAAGTACGCTCATGTAAAAGTCTACTATTTAATAAAAATGTAATTACATTTCCTAAAGGATAAACAATCCCACTAGAGGGACGCTCTCCTTCACACTCTGACCACGATGGATATCTGCCTCCACTTTTCATCCAGTTCCTGGTAAAATGTCTTTCCCAAGCAAAGCCCGGAATCCAGAAATGAAGGACTGAGGATGAATCTAGAAGCGACTCCATTACTGTGTGTTTAGATGACAGTTGGAACCAAACAGAAAACAGACATGTTGGAGCGCTCGCCTTACACGCAGCAGATCTAAGAGTGCTGGTTGGAGATCACGTAGCACGCCACGCCACCGAACATGTATGAAAGTAACAGAGCCGAGCATTTCCAAGAAGCACGGCCTTATGTTTTCAGTTACTGGAACTGCAGCCTGAGCAGCTTCACCCAACATGAAAGGAGAGGCACACTATAATCAGAAGCTTGAACTTTTAACCCTTGACTAGCTCAGCCAAGCTACCAAAGATACCTAAAAACAGGATTATCTATATTGGGTGCAGGTTCAGATTGCCTTTATCTGGCCTTTGGGGCACCACTTCAAACACGGACCCCAATGAAGGGGCACAATTCTTCACAATGCCACCAACAATGGGGCCCGAGCCACCAACAATGGGGCCCGAGACACCAACAAAAATGCACAATTTCTCCCGTCGATGCCAACTGGGCCCGATGACACCAACAATGGGGCCCGAGACACCAACGATAATGCATAATTTCTCCCGCCGACGCCAACAACTGGGCCCAACGACGCCCAATGACAGCAATGATGGGGCACAATTTCTCACACTGACACCAAAGGTGAGGCATTGTTTTTACCCACTGACATCAGGACCTTTTCAACTCCCCCTGGCCACAGCCCATCCCCTCTAAAGTGTGAAGGACAGTAAACTGGCCCCTCGGTATAGAAAGTTTGGAAACCCCGATTCTATACCATGGGGTAGCACATTAGACCCAGAATCTCACTTTGACTCTCTCCTTGGCTCCCCAGAGCTGCGATTATGACCCTGGCTCAATTACCTTAGGAGTCACTGAGGTCTTGAACCCATACACATGATGGCAGCCTTGGGACCGACACCTTCAATAGCACATGGAGAGTTGGGGGGGGGGGGGGGGGGTCGCAGAGAGATTTACACTAAGCGGCACAATAAACACCTCCTAAGTTGTGTCCCTTGTGCTGATTTTGGCTTTAGTCCGGTCACAGGAACACAATTTTGGTCATCATGCAACAGACGGAAACCCGACAAGCCGCTTTTAACATTTATTGATGACTCCAAGCAGTCACAGCGGATAAAAGTCAGTCTTTAAAACCGACGCGTTTCAATATTACAGTGCCGAGTCACTTAGTGATTCTGTCAGTAATGTGCTTGATGTGTCCCCCCCCCCCCTCCCCCAACATTGACAATAGCACTGATGGCAAAAACCAGGGACTGTGACCCGTCCAGACATGACAATCAGTAAATAAGAGGAAACGTGACAGCAAACCAGCAAATCTTCATTAACAGATGAGGGGGGGGGGGGGGGGGGACATTCCATCTCCAGCACACGGTCATTAGAGCCGCAATTTACCAAACTCAATTAGAGTCCCGAAAAAAGTCTGTTCAGTGTCTCCCGGCTTTGTGTTCATTTGTATCGGAGAAAAGCAGAACTTCATGTGAAGACAAGCGAGGAGCTAATGAACCCGTCATGCAGAAAATAGGACTGTCTACTCATGGGGGACAGGAGAAAAAGTATGTGAACCCAGACAAAACTACTGCAAACTCGCTACCGGAATAAACAGAGGGGGGGGGGGATTAGCATTTAAAGACAATCGTTCATATTTCTTATATTACAGAGAAGTGCATACCCCCCATATTATAGATGTATACTCTACACAGCTCCCAACTGTCCCCAATTTCAAGGGACTGTCCCTCCTCCCCACTCATTTGTCCCTCATTTTTGTCTGATCCATTTAGTTGTATAGAAACTGGATGAAAGGTTAACACTTCTTGAAAGGTATAAAGTGAATTTTATAAACTGCTACATTTGTAACTTTCATGAGCCAGAATAAAAAAGGATATTAGTGTTTAAAAAAAAAAAAAAAAAAAACCTCAGTGGTCATAAACTGCAACCCTGGGGGCCAGATGTGACCATTTGCTTCCCTCTATTCGGTCCTTGGGGCACTATTCCATCCAAAACGAACACCAAGGGAAGAGGCACCATTCCTCCCACTGACACCAATGACGGGGCACCATTCCTCCCACTGACACCAATGACGGGGCACCATTCCTCCCACTGACACCAATGACGGGGCACCATTCCTCCCACTGACACCAATGACGGGGCACCATTCCTCCCACTGACACCAATGACGGGGCACCATTCCTCCCACTGACACCAATGACGGGGCACCATTCCTCCCACTGACACCAATGACGGGGCACCATTCCTCCCACTGACACCAATGACGGGGCACTATTCCTCCCACTGACACCAATGACGGGGCACCATTCCTCCCACTGACACCAATGACGGGGCACCATTCCTCCCAATGACACCAATGACGGGGCACCATTCCTCCCACTGACACCAATGACTGGGCACCATTCCTCCCACTGACACCAATGACGGGGCACCATTCCTCCCACTGACGGGGCACCATTCCTCCCACTGACACCAATGACGGGGCACCATTCCTCCCACTGACTCCAATGACGGGGCACCATTCCTCCCACTGACTCCAATGACGGGGCACCATTCCTCCCACTGACGCCAATGACGGGGCACCATTCCTCCCACTGACACCAATGACGGGGCACCATTCCTCCCACTGACACCAATGACGGGGCACCATTCCCCCCACTGACACCAATGATGGGACCCTATTCCCCCCACTGACACCAGTGATGGGGCACCATTCCCCCCAGCGATACCAGTGATGGGGCACCATTCCCCCCACCGACACCAGTGATGGGGCACCATTCCTCCCACTGACACCAATGATGGGACCCTATTCCCCCCACTGACACCAATGATGGGGCACCATTCCTTCCACTGATACCAATGATGGGACCCTATTCCCCCCACTGACAGCAATGATGGGACACTATTCCTCCCACTGACACCAATGATGGGGCACTATTCCTCCCACTGACACCAATGATGGGGCACTATTCCTCCCACTGACACCAATGATGGGGCACTATTCCTCCCACTGACACCAATGATGGGGCACCATTCCTCTCACTGATACCAATGATGGGACCCTATTCCCCGCACTGACACCAATGATGGGACCCTATTCCTCCCACTGACACCAATGATGGGGCACTATTCCTCCCACTGACACCAATGATGGGGCACTATTCCTCCCACTGACACCAATGATGGGGCACTATTCCTCCCACTGACACCAATGATGGGACCCTATTCCTTCCACTGATACCAATGATGGGACCCTATTCCCCCCACTGACACCAATGATGGGGCACCATTCCTCCCACTGACACCAATGATGGGACCCTATTCCCCCCACTGACACCAATGATGGGGCACCATTCCTCTCACTGATACCAATGATGGGACCCTATTCCCCGCACTGACACCAATGATGGGACCCTATTCCCCCCACTGACACCAATGATGGGACCCTATTCCCCCCACTGACACCAATGATGGGACCCTATTCCTCCCCACTGACACCAATGATGGGACCCTATTCCTCCCCACTGACACCAATGATGGGACCCTATTCCTCCCACTCCTCCCCAGGGCGGGGAGTTTGGGGGGGGATTACGTTAATCCACTTCTACTCAGTTATCAGGTTCACTTTAAAAAAGGAGAAGTACGGGGAAAGCTGGTCTAAATGGACTTCTATGGATCACACAAGTGCAGTTCGTTTTGCACGCCTGCCTCCCGTTTTTCAGCCTGCTCTCTGCTAACGTCACAGAGTCTGTCCAGGCTCTGACATCATTATGACCATAGGACTTGGGATCCACCCACATGCATGGACCGGCACCCGGCTTGACCTCTCAGCTCCCACCCCCTCCACAGACCAGCGCTCCAGTGAGCAAGGAGGGGGAGGGGCAATGCAAAGAGCTGTGACCGATAGTCACCAGCTCTCTGGTCGGGGAGCTATGAGAACTGCGCGATTGGCGGTGTTCGATCGCTCGGGTCTCAGTGTTAGAGGTGTCGAGGGACCGATGCAGCATCCACTAGGCAAGTATGATTTAAAAAAAAAAAACTTCTCTCCAAATCCCCACTCTTCAGCCATGGGGGATTTGGCTGCCAAATGACCAGAGCACTTTTTGTGATTCGGCACTTCGTCGCTTTAACTGCCAATTGCACGGTCGTGCGACGCGGCTCCCAAAAAAAATTGGCGTCCTTTTTTTCCCCACAAATAGAGATTTCTTCTGGTATTTGATCACGTCGGCCGTTTTTATTTTTTGCACTATAAACAAAAATAGAGCGACAATTTTGAAAACTTTTTTGCTACAATATCCCCCCCCAAAAAAATATATAAAATTATATATTTTTTTAAGTTTAGGGCGATACGTATTCTACATATTTTTGGTTAAAATATAAATAAATCGCAATAAGTGTTTATTCATTGGTTTGCGCAAAAGTTATAGCGTCTACAAAATAGGGGGTAGTTTTATGGCATTTTTATAAATATATTTTTATTAGTAATGGCGGTGATCTGCAATTTTTATAATGTGGCAGACACATTGGACAATTGTCATTTATACAGTGATCAGAGCTATAAAAATGCACTGATCACTGTGTAAATGACACTTGCAGGGAAGGGGTTAACCACTAGGGGGCGAGGAAGGGGTTAAAGGAAGATCAATTGATTGCTGTAAGCTAGAGCATTTAAATATTACTTACCTTGTTTTTCCTTTTGACCTCCAAAATACAGTAATCCAGGTTTGAAAATGCCACTTCCTGTCTCTTTTTCTTGCTTTCCACCAGCACCTGAGCCGTTTTGCATGGTGGAAAGCAGTATGTGCTCACCCCCTCCCTATGACTACAGCCCTGCGTGAAGATGCTCTCTTATCCCTCACAGGCATGGAGGTTAAGCCTAATGGCAACTATAGTTCCCATTAGGCCGTGATGTAGCAAAAATGAATGCGCACCGCAAACCAGGAAGTCAGTGAGAACAATTCAGGAGTGACGGAGGTGAATAAAACGGCTCGATTTCAACAGGTATTAAACTAGTTATAATGCAAAACATTACTTTTACTTTATCAGCTACTGTCAGACTTTAATTTAAGAGGAAAATATTTTTGTCTTTACAACCCCTTTAAGTGTCCTAGGGAGTGATTCTAACTGTGTGAGGGCGTGGTTACATGTGACACGACACTGATCCTGATGAGAGAGAACAGTAGATCAGTGTCCTGTCACTGGGCAGAAAAGGGAAATGCCTAGTTTACATAGACATCTCCCTGTTCTGCCGCTCCATGACACGATCGCGGGACACCGACGGACATTGAGTTCATGTGTCCTGCAGTCACGGAGCTTCTGGCTGGGGGGGGGGGGGAAGCACGGCGCAAAAAATAAAAACCGCAGAGGTGATTAAATACCACCAAAATAAATCTCTATTTGTGGTAAAAAAAAAAAAAGGATGCCAATTTTGTTTGAGAGCCATGTCGCACGACCGCGCAATTGTCTGTTAAAGCGACGCAGTGCCGAATTGCAAAACCTGGCCGGGTCCTTTAGCTGCCTAAAAGTTTGGGTCTTAAAGCGGAGTTCCACCCAAAATTGGAACTTCCGCTTATCCCACTCCTCACCCCCTTACATGCCACATTTGGCATGTAATTTTTTTTGGGGGGGAGTGGGGGCTTCAGGAGGAGTGGGACTTCCTGTCCCACTTCCTCCTTCCGCCGAGGGGCTGGTTAGGTGATTAAGCTTAATCGCCTACAGCAGCCCCTGCCTGTAGGCGATCGCCTTGGACACATGACAGGTCCCATGCGATCGCCTGTCCAATCAGCAGCGAGCCGCATGCGCAGTGGGTGCCCGGCCATGAAGCCGAAGGCCGGCGCGTCGCTGGAACAGGTAAGTGATTGTTTATTAAAAGCCAGCAGCTACAATTTTTGTAGCTGCTGACTTGTAATAAACATAAAACAAGGCTTAAGTGGTTAAGAGCACTGTATACAGCCCCTGCTCAGTATATAACTGTACACCCCGCCCCCTCTTTCTTTCTTGTACATAAAAGCAAAATGAAAAAAACTAAGAAACAAGCAGCAGGAAACAATCAGCGAAAAGGAATGTCTGTAGAAAACGACAGGTCATTAGATCTGCCTGTAATCACACGTCTTCAATAAGAGGAGGAGAGGGAACTGCTGAGATGGAGGAGAGGAATATATAAGGTCAGTGTGTAGAACGCTCAACACCACGCATATAAAAACAGCTAATAAAAAGGCAGGTAGATACAATCACCTTTTGTAACATGTCACACCCATGTTCAGGGAGTAACATGCACACTAGCCCCCCTGCACTCCCGACCCCCTGACTTATTAGAGGCCTTTGTCACATAATGTCACTTTTTGTTGCAGACATCATAAATAAAAATTGCCTGAAATGTCTTTATTTGATCTTTGGAGTATTTTTTCCATGCGTTGCTTTTTTCCGGTACATTACGAGTCATCTTAGCGATGGAACATGAAGTACAAACTTCATTCATGACAGAAACCAGAATAAAGCGAACAGGAAGCAGCCGAGTGCAGAAGGATTATCAGCTGTTCTCTGACTTATTACTGCCTGCCAGGTGATCGGTACAATTTCCCAGCCAATCATATTCACAGATATGGAAATGTTCCTACAAATTGCACAAGAAATTAGATTTGCGATACTTTTTTCACCTGTGCACCTTTCGAAATACTTTGCTTAAAGGGAACCTGTTCACTGAATAGAAGGGGATTAACGTGACTTCATCCCTTTCCACACCCAGTCCCGATTACTGCCAGATAGGGATGCAAACACCTTGTATCATATTGCCGAAAGAAAATGCAGATTAGCCACCAATAGCACAGGCGCAGTAGCGGAGGCCGCACCTCCGGGTGCCGCCCAATATGGGGTGTCATCCTGGCTGCTCAAGGTCCAGTCCTCCCTCCTCACTTGCAGAGCGGCGATCTCCCTGTGTCAGGGAGCTGAATTGTCTGGGCGGCCGTGATAACAATGTCCCGCCTCCTGTATAGATGGCACACTAATCCAATCCCGGGACATTGAATCAGTGTGACGTGATCACAGGAGGCGGGACATTGTTACTGCGGCCCGGCCAACCCAAATCCAGCCCTGTGACACAGGAGATCGCCGCTCTGATCTTGGTATTGGCAGGGCTGCATCGATCACTTGTATCATGTGTCTGCAGTCTCTGACCATCTCCTGCATCACGTCTGCTAGAGGTGCACCAAATGGAAATTTTCCAAAAACTATTAGCACCGTGTTTGGAGATAGCATTGTGTTTTGGAGATCGCAGACGCGGTCGGAGAGACCAAAGACACGATCCGATACAAGACGCGGTCAGAGAGACCGATACAAGACGCGGTCAGAGAGACCGATACAAGACGCGGTCAGAGAGACCGATACAAGACGCGGTCAGAGAGACCGATACAAGACGCGGTCAGAGAGACCGATACAAGACGCGGTCAGAGAGACCGATACAAGACGCGGTCAGAGAGACCGATACAAGACGCGGTCAGAGAGACCGATACAAGACGCGGTCAGAGAGACCGATACAAGACGCGGTCAGAGAGACCGAGGACACGATACAAGACGCGGTCAGAGAGACCGAGGACACGATACAAGACGCGGTCAGAGAGACCGAGGACACGATACAAGACGCGGTCAGAGAGACCAAGGACACGATACAAGACGCGGTCAGAGAGACCGAGGACACGATACAAGACGCGGTCAGAGAGACCGAGGACACGATACAAGACGCGGTCAGAGAGACCGAGGACACGATACAAGACGCGGTCAGAGAGACCGAGGACACGATACAAGACGCGGTCAGAGAGACCGAGGACACGATACAAGACGCGGTCAGAGAGACCGAGGACACGATACAAGACGCGGTCAGAGAGACCGAGGACACGATACAAGACGCGGTCAGAGACAGGGAACTGTATTTTTCTTGAGCTAAAAAGTGGCAATGATGGTCAATTAATTCATATTATTTAAATTGATATTAATTAAAAAGTCAAATACATTATATATTTTTAAACCCATTTTCGGCAAAGTGCATCCTGCATTTTCAGTTTCGGCACCAAAATGTCCATTCGGTGCGTCCCTACTGCTAGAGGATTGGAATCAAGACATTAAATAGAAGCCGTCTGACTGTGAAGCGCACTAAAAGATCTCAAAAAGCAACACATCATTCCGCCATGTAAAGAGATACAAGAACAGATGAGAAATAAAGTAAGCGATATGTATCAGTCTGGAAAGGGTTAAAAAAAACATTTTTAAAGTGGAATACACACTATAAGAAAAATCGGGAGATCGTTGGTTGGATTTTTCTCGATGTTTCACAACAAATCCGAACTAATCAATGGAAATTCGTACAACAAAGGCTTCTTTTTGTTTATGGTTTCCGATTAAGGGCAGTCTCTCTTCTCCGATTTTTCTTGCAAGAATTTTTTTTTTGTTTACGAAAAAAACGATATACAATAAAAAAATAAAATTGTTTGTTCTTTTCCCGTACAAAAAAACAAAAAAACATTGTACTACTCTGGGGAAGAGATCAGGTGTTGGTTTTAGTTTTTTTAAACATTTTGCTTGCTTATACTAAATTATTTAAATTGGCATAAGCAACCATTTTTACTGAAACTGGTGCATTCTGACACTTTTGTTGCCTTTAGTTGTGATTGGTCAAACCCAATCACATGGTACAGATGGGCTGTGATTGACCCTGTCTATCATGTGATCACGGTGACCAATCACAGCTAGCAACGCAATTGTATACAATAGATGGCATGAAAGGAAGCCATTCAGTGTTTACAATTGTCATGTGATCTGCTGTGATTGGTCATAGCGATCACATGATACTGGACAGTGATCAGTCATTGGCTGTATCTGGTGATGCGAGAGGTGCGTTCTGGGAGGACGTCATATAGCAACCTCCCAAAGCAGCGCTCCCACCTGGCCGTCGTCATACTATAGACCGGGCGGGAAGGTATTAAACACGCTGGAAAACCCTCCAATGTGGCAGAATAAAAAAAAAATTTTGCAAAGAAGAGTGCGACAAAATTCCCTCACAGTGATGTGAGAGACTCATTGCCAGTTATCACAAAAGCTTAATTGCAGCAGTTGCCGTCAAGGGTAGCCCAGCCAGTTGTTAGGTTTGGGGGGGCAATTTCTTTTTCACATAAAGTCAGGCAGGTTTGAACGGCTTTTTTTCCCTTAATAAATGAAATCATCACTTAAAAACTGCATTTTGTTTTTCCCCTTGGGGTTATCTTTGTGTAATAACATTTGTTTGGTGATCTGAATTATTTAAAGCTGCATTCACACCTGAACGTAGCGTCTGAGCGTTCTTCTGGTGTTTTTCTGCAATTGCGCATTTGTATGCAGCATTTTTTTTTTTTTTATTAGCCAATAGAGAAAAACTATTATCTTTTGCATTATTTGTTGCTGGGCATTTCAGCTTTTTTTTTTTTTTAGCTCTTATTTCTTCTTTTTAATTCTTCATTTATTATAGAGCTGCATGATTACGACCAAAATGAGAATCGCTATTTATTTGCTTAGAATAAAGATCACGATTCTCTTGGCGTAAAATCATTCACAAAAAGATCCAAAAATTTTGGGCCAACTTCACTGGTTGTTTTTTTTTTTTTTTATTAAAGTATTTTTTTCACCAAAAAATTGCATTTGAAAAACCACTGTGCAAATACAGTGCGACATAAAATATTGCAACAATCACTATTTTATTCTCTCTCTCTCTCTCTATAGATATATAGATTTTATATATCTATATCTATATCCATATCCATATCCATATCCATATCTATATATATATATATATATATATATATATATATCTCCCGATACCACTTTTTTTTTAGGACCGAGTACAAGTCCTGATACATTTTTACATAACATAACATGTGACAGTTTGACTGATGGGCACTGATAGGTGGCACTGACAGACAGTAAATGATAGGTAGCACCTATGAGCACTGGCTTTTACAGGTGGCTGGCACTGATGGGCGGCAGTTATGGGCACTGAAATGCTATGCTGCAGCGCCCATCTTGGTACACCCTACACTCGGCATCATTAAAGGGGTAGTTCCCCCAAAAACCTTTTTTTTAACATTGATTGAGGCTCGTTTTGTCAAGGGGAATCGGGTGTTTTTTTTTATAGAAACGAAGCAGTACTTACCGTTTTAGAGATGCATCGTCTCCGACGCTTCCGGGTATGGTCATCGGGGAAGGGCGTTCCTATTTGATTGACAGGTTTCCGACGTTCGGATACATCGCGTCACGATTTTCCGAAAGCAGCCGAACGACGGTGCGCAGGCGCAGTATAGAGCCGCACGGGCGCTCGGCTTCTTTCGGCTACTCGTGACTCGATGTATGCGACCGTCGGAAGCCTGTGGGAAGTCTGTCAATCAAATAGGCACGCCCAGACCAGACGATCATACCCAGAAGCGACGGAGACGATGCATTTCTAAAATGGTAAGTACTGCTTCGTTTCTAAAAAAAAAACCACCCGATTCCCCTTGACATAACGAGCCTCAATCAATGTTAAAAAAAGGTTTTTGGGGGAATTACCCCTTTAAGTTGCAGCAGACATCTTGTTACACCCAGCCCGAACTACATGTAACAAAATGTCAGTTGCTGGCTTACCGTGGCCAAGTGCAGGGTGTGCCAAGATGATGGCGACCGCTCCGCCCACATATATATATTGTTTGGGGGTTCCAAGTAATTTTCTAGCAAAAAAAAAAAAAAATGATTTTAACTTGAAATCAACAAATGTCAGTTTAGTATTTGAACTTTCCTAATTTACATACAGAAGTCTATTCCTTTGATCTAAAGAACAAATTGTTACAATGTTTAGACTTAACATTCCATTGATAAAGAGTGTTGTGATACTTGGCAGACTGTCCATTTTTTTTCCTTTCTTTTGACGGCTTCAGCAGTGCAGAGAATTCTCTGCATAGAATGATTGGGAAATTCTAATAATAATAAAAAATAAAAAAAACGCCTTTTAAAATCTATTGACGATTTATTCTTGCCACTCTAATTTATTATAATATTTTTCCGTTACAGTAAGACCCCTTTCACACTGACAATTTTCAGGCGGTTCAGCGCTAAAAATAGCACTGCTATACTGCCTGAAAAGAAATCGTGCCCTGCAGGCTTTCACACTGAAGCGGTGCGCTAGCAGGACCGCTCCAAAAGTCCTGCTAGCCACATCTTTGGAGCGGTGTAGCAGCTCCTATACTGTTCCTTCCCATTGATTTCAATGGGAAACCGCGAGGCGCATTGCGGGCAGTATTAACCTTTTTTCGGCCGCTAGAGGGGGTTAAAACCGCACTGCTAGCGGCCGAATATCGCAGTAAATACGACGGTATATCGGCGCTAACAATCGCGCCGCTATACCGTTACCGCACTCCACTGCCCCATGTGAAAGGGGCCTAAGGGGTTTGAGTTAGGATTATTTAGTATATGAATAAATGTAAAATACACAAACAAAAAATACATTTAATACTGACAAATAATTAACACCGTAACACAAAATTAATTATTATTTAACAATGTAATTTTTTCTTCACGTGTCTGTCTAGCGTGGCTGTGATGTCGGCCGCCCAAAACTGATCTATCCTCCGGATCGTGTGCCGGCACCACCATCCTCACCAAGGGAAACAGGAAGAGGAGCCTTGGGGCTTCACTGCCAGTTTCCTACTGTGCATGCGAGTCATGCGGCGCTTTGTGAATGGGCGGCTGTCCTCTGGGTCGGACACACACAAGGTCCCAGAAGACAGCGCTCCCCATTTCCCAGGAGGCAACACAAGGAGGTGAAGAGGGAAGACCACTGCGGACGGGAAGTGGCAGATTAGGACAATCTGCCTAGCAACAGCCATTTCTGGTAAGTATAAATAAAAAATCTAATATTTTGGAGACTTTTTTGGCATTTTTTTTTTTAAAGGGTGGACAGCTACTTTTATAAATAATATATACTAATCAACAACGGCTCCCCCTCCCCCAAGCATATGAAATGACACTCCACACACACAGAAAGGAGGATTAGAAAACATTGATAGTATTTAGAGAACGTCGATCTCCTTCACAAATACTAAAAGAAATCTCTGATCCCCATGAAGACTCGTTTTCTCATGAATCTGTTGATGAGATGAAAGCTAAAAGATGAAGTTCATTTCTGCCAATTACACAATCGCCCCGACCAGGACCACCCCTCCCCGGCGCTGGAAAATATTCTGTTATTGTATATTAATAATATGTGAAATGTGTGCAGAAGAGACGAGAACCGACAAGGCGGGCGGATTTCTGCAAACACCCAAAACAAACATTTACATTCTACAAACGCCGCCAATGTCTGCAATGTAATAATAAATCATTTCTGCCCGATCAATAAACAGAAACCACGAGCAACACGTGAAATCAATCGGGGAACGCCTGGCGCTCTCCAGGAAACACAAAGTATACTCAGTGTCCATGCCGTACGCCTTAACCCCTTCAATGCTGGCAGGGCTGCCATCAGGGCGGTACGTATCGTGACATGCAGAGTGCCCAAGGATCACCCCTATCACCCGTACTATTCAACATTTACCTCCACCCACTCCCACGGCTTGCATCTTAGGCCTCGTTCACACATAGCCGACTCCGTCGCAGTCCGTTCCGACGGAGTCCGCCTGTGTCTGCCAGCTCAGCGGGAGATCAGTCCGCAGATCTCCGCTGAGCCGACGGATGACAAGCTCCTCTCTGCTCACTGAGCGGGGAGGAGCTTGTCGAGTCCCGCTGTCCTCTATGGAGCGATCTGATGAAAACGGACAGCATGTCCGTTTTCATCAGATCTTTCCCGATCCGATCCGCATGGACGGATGGGGACGTGAGCCCCATACGTTTGTTTTTAGCGGATCGGATCAGGTCGGATGTCAGCGGACATGTCTCCGCTGACATCCGACGCTCCATAGGGGTGCATGGAGCGCCCGTTCAGGTCCGCCTGAAAAACTGACAGACGGACCTGAACGGATCCATGTGTGAACGAGGCCTTAAAGGGGACGTACCTGTACACCCTTATGCCCAGCCATGCCATTCTGTCGACATTTATCGTTGTGCGCCAATTGTCAAGTGGTTAAAGCGGAACTTCCGTAATTTATTCATCTTTCAGTCTATTAAATCTTCTGCCCTTCTTGTTTTTTTTCTGCCAGTAAATCTCTTATACTGCCCACTTCCTGCCTCCCTACACACCCCACTTCCCGTCTTCTGTCTGGTCATTAGCCTAGGCTTATGACATCATGCACAGCTCTCTCTCTTACTCTGGTGAAAGTTTGCCAGGAAGGGAGGGGGGAAGAGTCATAAGGGGGCCAATGAGATTTACAGAGCTGGAGGTGTGCGTCTTGTGTAAATCCAGGAAGTGAAAAGGAAGCAGCTTCAGCTGCCCACAGTTGAAATGGCTGCAGCGAGACTCAGTGGGGAAGATTTCTGCAGCATATTTGGCACAGTACAGAATACACACCTCCCAACACTGAGATGGGAATGAGGGACACCTACTAACAAATGCATGTAGGCATAGGACACACCCCCTGCCACACCCCCTTAAAGGGGAAATAACCCAAAAAAAGGTTAATCAAACCCACAAGTGCTTTTTTTACCACTACTATTCCTTTATATTGGCTTTTCAAGATTTACAATTGTAGCAATTTAGAGATCAGATGAAAGGTTTAGAGCTGGGAATCACTTTTTAAAAGATACATAGTGCATTTTATATACAACTATATAGATTAGACCAACATGAGGGACCAATGAGGAAAGAGGGACATTACTCCAAATCAGGGACCAGCCCCCCGAAAATCACATTTTCTGAAAGCCGACACCCCAGAGAATAAAACGCTGGTAGTTCCAATTTTTTTGTCACACAATATTACTGCGAGAGCCCAGGAAACACAAGATTACACTGAGGTCACTATCACGGCACATAAACTTAAAAAAAAATGACCCAATTTTTAGGTTAAATATAAAAAAAACGAGGTGGCGCCGAGTAAATAGATACCAAACACGTCAAGCTTAAAATTTTGCATTCGCCTGCGAAAACTGAGAGAAACTTCAGGACCTGACATTTTCCACGGGTGGCACTTTATAACTAAAGGCAAAAATGTTGTATTTAGTGTTGGATTAGAACCCCGTCAGTTTTTTTTAATTGCCGTCTGTCTCCCATTGGAGAAATTCTCCCCCCCCCCTTCTCGATTTGTCAAGTTTATCACCGAAAGGCGATGTCCCCAGAAAAGTAGAGAGGGGGCAGTAGTTCTGGGGGGTCCCCAAAAATTCCCTTAATTTTCTGGGATTTGCTTTCACTTCCTGTTTGACGATGGTACAGGAAGTGAAGGCAAATCTCCCCCACACACAAATAGCGGGGGGGACTGACCCTCCTTTGCTTTATCCAAAATGAAAGTTTTGCCTAGAGTTCAACTTTAACAGTCCCCTATTGGTCATCAGTTTAGTGTTACAGAGGGGGGTGTGGTCCTTAAATTATCGCTCTCATTCCGGCGCGGTGATATGCAACACGTCTCATGCGTAGGCGCCCTGACATGTGCGTTTATGTGGAGGTGGGGGGAGGATTGCATGTGCTCTGCTTCTAATATTGGAAAAGGGGGGAATACATGTGCTTGGGTGTAACTTAAAAAAATATATATTTTTTCAGAATTTTTAGGTGACAGGTTCTCTTTAAAAAGTCCCCCAATGTTTCCCCCTGTGCTCCACCGAATATAATGCAGATCACACGGGGGGACACATACTGACAGGGGGACCCGGAAGTGATGTCATACACGTGGTTTCCGGGTCAGTAACAAGAAAGGGGAAGAGAGACGTGTGTCTGCTCAGCTCCTCCTCCTCTACCTGGTGGCACCCACTATGCCAGTCCCGCCCCCCCACTATGCCAGTCCCGCCCCCCCCCCAACTATGCCAGTCCCGGTGGGGTGTCGGGTATATCTCGGGGGCGTACACAGGATGCGGGGTGTGCGGTATATCTCGGGGCATGGGTATATGGGTATATCTCGGGGCGTACACAGGATGTGGGGTGTCAGGTATATCTCGGGGCGTACACAGGATGTGGGGTGTCAGGTATATCTCGGGGCGTACACAGGATGTGGGGTGTCAGGTATATCTCGGGGCGTACACAGGATGTGGGGTGTCAGGTATATCTCGGGGCGTACACAGGATGTGGGGTGTCAGGTATATCTCGGGGCGTACACAGGATGTGGGGTGTCAGGTATATCTCCGAGCGTACACAGGATGTGGGGTGTCAGGTATATCTCGGGGCATTCTGAGAAGTCCAGTGTATTGGGGCTGTGGAGGATGTGGGGTGTCGGGTATGAATTTGGGGCGTAGGGTGATGGGGGTGTATGGATATTGAAGGGGGTGTTGTGTATATTGGGGTATAAGGATATCACAGTGGAATCCAAGCTATATTGGGTTGTCTGATTTGGATTTGGGGTGACTAGGGTATATTGGAGTGTATGGAGATAGAAGGGGGTGTAGGTAATATATTAAGTGTCGGGTGTATATTGGGGTGTGTATATAGAATGGGGTGTAGTGAACTATAGATTTGGGGTGTCTGAGGTAATTGGGGTGTGTATACAGAAGGGGTGTAGGAAGTGTGGATGTGAGGTGTCGGGTGTATAGTGACGGATTCAGGGTCTTTGAGGTAATTGGGGGGTGTATATATAGTCTCTGAGGTAATTGGGGGGGGGTGTGTGGGTGTGTGTGTGTGTATATATATATATGTGTGTATATATATATATATATATGTATATATATATATATATATATATATATATATATATATATATATATATATATATATATATATAGTCTGAGGTAATTGAGAGGTTTATATATATAGTCTCTGAGGTAATTGAGGGGTGTGTATATATAGTCTCTGAGGTAATTGGGGGGGTATATATATATATATATAGTCTCTGAGGTAATTGGGGGGGTGTATATATATAGTCTCTGAGGTAATTGGGGGTGTGTATATATATATATAGTCTCTGAGGTAATTGAGGGGTGTGTATATATATAGTCTCTGAGGTAATTGAGGGGTGTGTATATATATAGTCTCTGAGGTAATTGAGGGGTGTGTATATATATATAGTCTCTGAGGTAATTGAGGGGTGTGTATATATATATAGTCTCTGAGGTAATTGGGGGGGTATATATATAGTCTCTGAGGTAATTGGGGGGTGGTGTATATATAGTCTCTGAGGTAATTGGGGGGGTGTGTATATATAGTCTCTGAGGTAATTGGGGGGGTGTGTATATATAGTCTCTGAGGTAATTGGGGGGGTGTGTATATATAGTCTCTGAGGTAATTGGGGGGGGGGTGTATATATAGTCTCTGAGGTAATTGGGGGGGGGTGTATATATAGTCTCTGAGGTAATTGGGGGGGGGGTGTATATATATAGTCTCTGAGGTAATTGGGGGGTGTATATATAGTAGGTGATATATATGGGGTGTACGGTGACAGATTTGGGATGTCTGAGGTAATTGGGGTATATGTATAGGTATATTTTGGACTGTTGGGGTGTATGTATACAGAAGGGGTGTAGGTGATATATATATATATGGGATGTCGGGTGTATATTGGGGTGTGTATACAGAAGGGGGTGTAGGGAGTATAGATATGAGGTGTCGGGTGTATATTGGGGTGTGTGGTAACGGATGAGGTTTCTGAGGTATTTGGGGTGTAGGTGATATAGATATGAGGTGTCGGGTGTACGGTGACAGATTTGGGGTCTCTGAGGTAATTATGGTGTATATACAGAAGGAAGTACAGATATATGGGATGTCGGGTGTATATTGATGGATATGGGGTGTCTGAGGTAATTGGGGTGTATCTATACAGAATGGGAGTGTAGGCAATATAAATGGGGTGTCGGTGTATATTGGGGTGTGTATATAGAAGAGGGTGTGGATTTGAGGTGTCGGGTGTGGATGTGAGGTGTCGGGTGTACAGTGACAGATTTGGGGTGTCTGAGGTAATTGGGGTGTGTATATACAGATGGGGGTGTAGGTGATAGAGATATATATATATATATATCTCTATCTCTCTCTATCTGTGTCGGGTGTATATTTGGGGGTGTATACAAAAGGGGGTGTGGATGTGAGGTGTCAGGTGTATATCGGGGTGTACGGTGAGAGATTCAGGGTGTCTCTGAGGTAATTAGGGTAAATATATAGTCTCTGAGGTAATTGGGGTGTATATACAGAAGGGGGTGTAGGTGGTATATATATATATATATGAGGTGTCGGGTGTATATTGGGGTGTGTATATAGAAGGGTGTGTGGATGTGAGGTGTATATTGGGGTGTACGGTGACAGACTCGGGGTGTCGAGGTCACTGTGGGGCGTCAGTCTCACCTCCCGGCGGTTTAGCAGCTCCGTTCTCGCTCCGCCCCTCTCCGGTGCTCCTCGGCGGCCATTCTCCCGGTGATCGGCGTCTCTCTCCTCCCCCCTCCGCCTCACATCCCCGCCGCCGCCATCTTGTCACTTCCCCCTCCCTCGGCCGACGTCGCCGAGGCACGTGACCAGGCCGTGACGTCCCCAGCCAGCGAAGGGAGAGGGGGGCGTGGCGTGGAGTACTCCGGGGGAGACTCCGCCCTCTCCTCCCTCCTCGCTGCTCTGAGTTCGATATCCTGCAGCGACCGGCCCCGCCCCCCTCCTCTGAGACTCCCCCCTTCTCTCTAAACTTTTCATGCTCCTTGCATCTGATTGGTCAGTCTTTTTTATTTGGTAAAATATTATAATAATATAACATAATAATAATAACAATAATAATATCATGATATTAATAATAATAAAATAATAATATAATAATAATGTAATAATATTAAAATAATAATAAAATAATAATATAATAATAATAACATAATAATAATAATACTACTAATAATAATAATAATAATGGTATAACAAAATAATAATAACACAATTATAAAATTTAAAATAATAATAATAATATTATAATAAAATAATAAAAATAATATAATAATAATACAATAATAATAATAATAACAATAATATAATAATAATAACAATGATATAATAATATAAAATAAAATAACTAAATAATAATAATACAATAATAATAATAAAAATAATATGTAACAAGTGATGTGGTCTGCTCTGTGATGGACACTACCTAAGTGGAGTGCAAATGGAGGGGGTAAACCCCAAGGAATGGTGAGGTGAGAAGGATGAGTGGTACCTCATGTGACAAAATTGAACAAACAATAAACAGTGATAGCAATGTAAGCATCAATGGCAATATCAAAATAAACCAATAAATGAAAAATAAATAATATGTAATATAAATATAACATGTGACAGTCCCAGTCCCACGGTCAGAGGGAGAGGTGATCCAAGTGCAGCATGAGAACAAATGGAAAGTCTCCAGTGAAAGTTTTCAGCAGCCAGGTAAGTGAAGACGCAGCTAGCCAATCCAAACGTGCAGCCCACACCTCTTGTGATCTTATCAGCTTACCTCAAGGCTATCACATATAGCCAAACAGCAGGGGCGACAGTCTCCTCATAAATAGGTATCTTCCTGAAGGGTGAGGTGGTAAACCTGGTAGGGCCCAGTGCCCAATGATGCATGTGGGAGACAAAATGGAAAACTATAGAGTAGTCCTGTCACTGCTGGGGAACCTCCGTTAAAGTGAATAAGTGTGCACGTACACAGACTATAAGAAGGGGGTGCCTATCTCCACGAGCAGCGAGCTCGTCAAGTTCCTGGTTCTTCTCTTGAAACACTTAGTATTGACACCGATCCCACCAGTGGCTCACAAAGTGGTATTATGAACGGGGAGAAGAAAAGGAGGGCACATAGCGTGATACAGCAAACGTTCAATTCGCTAAAACATCGATTAAAAACTCACATTGAGCAGTCTGCGACGATCATACATCCACGAGCTACGAGCTCGTATACTGTCCGTCAGGTGCTGTGAAGGGTCCAGTGCTCCGATCCCGACGTGTATTCATCACACCACGTGACTTCATCAGGGGATGAAGTCACGTGCTGTGACGAATACGCGTTGGGATTGGAGCACTGGACCCTTCACAGCACCTGACGGACGGTATACGAGCTCGTAGCTTGTGGATGTATGATCGCCGCAGACTGCTCAATGTGAGTTTTTAATCAATGTTTTAGCTTGTGCTAGGATGTGGGATTTGGGAGGGGAATTTGTGCTGGGAGGGGGGTATTGGAGTGGGGAAGAGAGGATTTGTGCTTAGAGGGGAAATTTGAGGGATAGAGGATTTGTGCAAGGGAGGGGGATTTGTTTGGGGGGAGGGGGAATTTGTGCTAGGATGTGGATTGGGGAGGGGAAATTTGAGGGATAGAGGATTTGTGCAAGGGAGGGGGATTTTTTTGTGTGGGGGTGGGGGTTGTGCTAGATTAGAATGTGGGATTGGGGAAGGGCCGGAATTTGTGCTGGGAGGAGAGAGGATTTGTTCTTGGAGGGATAATTTGAGGGATAGAGGATTTGTGCAAGGGAGGGGGATTTTTTTTATTTATTTTTTGTGTGTGGGGGGGAGGGGGGGGTTGTACTCGGATGTGGGATTGGGTAAGGGGAATTTGTGCTGGAAGGGGGCCTTTGGAGTGGGGAGGAGACAGGATTTGTGCAAGGGAGGATATTTTTTCCATGGGCTCTACACCCCATGTATGATGCTCATACATCTTGGCGGGGGGGGGGGGGGGCATGTTTGCCATGGGAGCTAGCTGACCTTGTCCCGGCACTGCAAGGAATGACAGTTGTGACCCCTGAGGTGGTGTAATATGGGGTCATCCAATGGAATGGGAGAAACAAAAATATATATGTATAGAACAGTGGTGCGCCCGGCCATTAATCTACATGCGGGGCACTGGACATATGGAGTCCAATGGGCTTTTTTTGTTTTTTTAAGCACATGAGTAGAGCCTAAAGGCTTCAATTGGCTTAAAAAAAGGGTGGGCTCGGGGCACAGAGCACTGTGCCCCGAGCCCACCCACTTGTGTGACATTAGAGAATTAATATTTTTAGAGAAAAATATAATTGGTACTTTGCGTAACGTGCCCCCCCTGTTGAAAGAGGGCGTAATCTAACCCATCCTGAAGAAACCCACCCTAGACCCCAAGGACCCACTCCACCGTCATCCCATAACAGGCCTCAATGTACTCTCAAAGATAATGGTAAAAGTAGTGGTACAGCAGCTGCAACAGCATTTAGATACCCACAAGCTACTTGATCCATTTCAATTGGGTTTCCGTCCCAGACACGGGGACAGAAACCGCATTGCTCAAAATATGGGATGATGCTCTCGAGGCCGCAGACGAAGGAGAATCTTGTCTTCTGGTTCTGTTGGACCTAAGCGCAGCCTTCGACACTGTCGACCACAAACTGTTACTGACTCGGCTAGCTAAAGTAGCCAGAGTCGCAGAAGGCGATTTATCCTGGTTCTCCTCTTTTTTGGAAAACCGATCGCAAACAGTGAAGCTAGGACCTTTCACTTCTGAGGAACGCACAGTAACATGCGGAGTCCCTCAAGGATCTCCTCTGTCGCCGGTGCTGTTTAACATCTATCTTCGCCCTCTTTTTGAAATCATCAGCAGCCAAAAACTGCTTTACTACTCATATGCAGACAACATGCAACTGTATTTCCGCATTTGCAACAAAAAGGATCATCACCTCAATCTAGAGACATGCCGCTCTTTGATAAAGGACTGGATGACAAAGTTATCTTAAACTCAACGGAGCGAAAACAGAACTCCTGTTTCACGCCAAGCGTGTGAATCAACCTGCAACAACTTGGACCCCTCCGCCCATTCTGGGCAAAATCATCACCCCCAGTGCCAAAGTCAAAAGTCTCGGGGTAATTTTCGTCTCCTACATGACAATGGACGCACAAATAGGGTCAGTAGTCAGCGGATCTCACCATCTGCTGCGCCTACTACGCAGACTTACTTATTTTTTCCACAAAGAAGACATAGCAGTCGTGGTGGGAGCAATTGTAAACTCAAGATTGGACTATGCAAATGCCCTTTACCTCGGACTCCCCAAGTACCAAATCGCTCGTTTACAAGTCGTTCAAAACACGGCCGCTAGACTTGTGACTGGGAAAAAACCTTGGGAATCAATCTCACCTTCACTGAGATCCCTTCACTGGTTACCAGTAAAAGACAGAATCACTTTTAAAGCACTCTGTCTAACGCATAGATGTATCCATGGGAATGCTCCCCATTATCTATGCGAAAAAATAAAAGCTCATAATCCCAATTGCGTTCTGCGATCCACCAACCAAAATCTACTCCAGACGCCGAAAACAAACTACAAGTCCAAAGGAGATAGAAGATTCGCGATCCAAGGTCCCAGACTATGGAACGCTTTACCAACCAGCATTCGGTTGGAGGAGAACTACTTAGCATTCAGGAGAAAGATCAAGACTCATCTCTTTTGATATCAAAGGAGACAGGAACAACAAGCGCCCAGAGGCGATTAAGTTCGCATGTGCCGCGTTATATACGTTTTCATTCATTCATATGTAAAATTATAGACCCGTCCGGCCCGGGGGTTGTATGGAAGTCCTTCTCGCGGAGGGGAAGAGAGAGCCGGCTGGATGATTCAGAGAGCGGGGGACATCACTGGCGGCTTTGGCAGTGGGATCTCAGCAATTAAAATCAAAGCTGTTCCAGTGATGTCCCTCGGTGCTCTTATCATCCGGGTAGGCAGCATGGTAGACAGAGGTAAGGCTGCATTGGTGGACACGGGTGAGGCTGCTTTGGTGGACACAGGTGAGGCTGCCTTGGTGGACACGGGAGAGGCTTCATTGGTGGACATGGCAGGCTGCATTTGTGGACACGGCAGGCTGAATTTGTGGACAGGGGAGAGGCTGCATTGGTGGACACGGGAGAGGCTGCATTGGTGGACATGGGTGAGGCTGCATTGGTGGACACAGGAGAGGCTGCATTGGTGGACATGGGTGAGGCTGCATTGGTGGACCCGGGTGAGGCTGCATTGGTGGACACGGGTAGGCAGCATGGTGGACACGGGTGAGGCTGCATTGGTAGACACGGGTGAGGCTGCATTGGTGGACACGGGTAGGCAGCATGGTGGACACGGGTGAGGCTGCATTGGTGGACACGGGTGAGGCTGCATTGGTGGACACGGGTGAGGCTGCATTGGTGGACATGGGTAGGCAGCATGGTGGACACGGGTGAGGCTGCATTGGTGGACACGGGTGAGGCTGCATTGGTGGACACGGGTGAGGCTGCATTGGTGGACACGGGTAGGCAGCATGGTGGACACGGGTGAGGCTGCATTGGTGGACACGGGTGAGGCTGCATTGGTACATGGGTGAGGCTGCATTGGTACACGGGTGAGGCTGCATTGGTGGACACGGGTGAGGCTGCATTGGTGGACACGGGTGAGGCTGAATTGGTGGACACGGTTGAGGCTGCATTGGTGGACACGGGTGAGGCTGCATTGGTGGACACAGGTGAGGCTGATGCATTGGTGGACACGGTTGAGGCTGCATTGATGGACACGGATAAAGTTGATCATTTCTGCATCAAACATTTAAGTGTCATTTCATAAGATAATTTATGAGGGCGTGTTTAAGGGCTGAATTAGGGGCGGGGCAGGGTAAGGGTTGGGCGGGGCAATTGGTGGCGAGTAACCCTTGAGGCCTGGCTAGTAGCTTGGGACATTTTGAGCCCTAATAATATAATATATTACAGAGTGTATCCGGTACATACCCTGCAGGTTTGGTCTCCAGCCACTAGATGGCGCCGCTCCTCTTGTGACACGCACGTCTTCGGAATGTCGGTTTGCGGGTTTATTTCATTAGAGTGCGGATCTGTTTCTGTTTATTTATTTCTTATGTTTGGTTCTGGTCTGAAATTCCCCCCTCCCCTCCCCCCATTACTAATCCTTCCTCCTCATCCAATAAATAAAATCACAACTTCAGACAAATGTAGAAAACTCTGCTTAGTCGCTGTCCCTTCTCATCACTCGGCGCCGGGCGCCAGGGCACAGGCACTACACCTGTAAGTGGCCCGACTGGGCCCCCTCCCAGCCCCTTACAGGCCTAGCTGGCCCCTCTCCTGTTTTTATTTTTATATATATATATATTTTTATTTATATATTTTTGGCATTACACCTGTAAGGGGCCCAATGGTCCCCAGGGCCCCTTACAGGCCCGGCTGGCTCCTCTCCTGTGTTTTTCTTTTTATACATAATTTTTTTATTTATTTATTAATTTTTTGCAGTACACCTGTAAGGGGTCCAATGGTCCACAGGGCCCCTTACAGGCACGGCTGGGCCCCCCCTCTCGTTTTAATTTATTTTTAAATATTTTTTAAAATGTATTTATTTTTTGCATTACACCTGTAAGGGGCCCCTTACAGGCCCGGCTGGCCCCTCTCCTGTTTTTTTTTTTAATATATATATTTTTTAATTTATTTATTTTTTGCATTACACCGGTAAGGGGCCCAATAGTCCCCAGGACCCCTTACAGGCCCGGCTGGCCCCCCTCCCATTTTTATTTATTTTTTATATATTTTTTTTTAAATACATTTTTTGCATTACACCTGTAAGTGTCCCCAGTGACCCCAGCCCCCCCCCCCCCCCCCACTTATTATCTCACGTCAGGAGAGATGAGATTACACTTGTTACACTCGCCCTGCCTAAAGCTGTGAAATGCCTCGTTTCCACTGAGCAGATCGGTTCGGGTCGCTTGGAACGGAATGGTTCTGAGGGGCCAGGTCTATTCTGGTGAGCGTTTCCACTGCCAGTCGGACCACCAGGGCCATACAGGTTTTAGAAAAAAATCCCTCTCGTGATGTCACACTAGTGCGACGAGAAACGTGATGCAGCGTCACTCAGCGTCAACCAAACACCAAAAAAAAATAAACAACAATGGAGGTCATTCAGCAGCTTGTGTTTTCTCTGCTAGCCTTTTGGTTCTTTATAGGCAAAATACATGCCGCATTATATGGGAGAAGGTTGCGAGCGGCCAGGAGAAACACAGCAGAAAAGAAATGGAAACTTTTAGCTTGGATGTGTAGCCGGGAGGAGAAGTACACATTGGTGCGGCTAAGACGGCAGCGCTATAGGGTAAGCACAACTGACCGACTTAACTGAAACGCACACACACTGACACACACACACACACACACACACACACACACTGACACACACACACACACTGACACACACGCACACACTGACACACACACACACACACACACACTGACACACACACACACACACACACACACTGACACACACACACACACACACTGACCCACACACTGACCCACCAATATGACACACACACACTCACTGACCTACCAACCAACCTTGACATACACATTGACTTAAAAGATGTTTATTTTTTGAGATATGTTACCATTTTTATTTTTTTTCAGGTGCTTCTCCTTTTGGCAAAGCAGCGCCGCAGCCCAGTGATTTGGGCTTTCCCTCGTGCCAATGATTGGTGGAATGTGACCGTCCCAGGATTTACACACAGACAGTGGGTGCAGAATTTCAGGATGTCAGAGGAAACCTTCTCCTTCCTTTCTGCCAAGCTACGTCCAGTAATGGAAAAGAGAAATACAAACTTCAGAGCCAGTTTGCCTGTGAGGAAGAGAGTTGCCATTGCACTGTGGAAGCTGGCTACCAACAGTGAATACAGGAGTATAGGCCATCTTTTCGGTGTGAGCAAATCTTCAGTGTGTCGGTGTGTGCAGGACTTCTGTAAGGCTGTGTGCACATTGCTAGCTCCTGACATTGTGCATTTTCCGGACAGGGAAAAGCTAAAAGACATGGCTGAGTACTTTGAGAACAGGTGGGGCCTTCCACAGTGTGTTGGTGCTATTGATGGCTCACACATACCAATAATAGCACCACAAGAATACCACACCGACTACTTCAACCGAAAAGGCTGGCATTCCATCATCCTCCAGGCAGTAGTGGATGGCAAGGGACTGTTCTGGAATGTGAATGTAGGAAAGCCAGGTAGTTTGCATGATGCTCGGGTTCTCCGATTGTCAACACTTTGGGATTGGGTTGGCCAGGGAGGACTCTACCCGGTGAGCACTAAGAACATTTGTGGGGTGAATGATGGCTACTATGTGCTTGGAGACTCTGCCTACCCTTTACAAAATTGGCTTCTGAAACCATTTCCTGACAATGGGCGCCTAACAACAGAGCAGCAAACCTACAACAAGAAAACATCCAGGGCATGTGTCGTAGTGGAAAATGCTTTTGGGAGACTTAAGGGTAGGTGGAGGTGTCTTATGAAGAGGAATGACAGTGACATTCAACTCACCAAATCCATGGTCCTAACTTGCTGCACTCTTCACAATCTTTGTGAAAGTCATGGAGAAGACTTTGACCAGGATTGGAATACATCTCCAGAAGACCCAGTACCAGTAACAGCAGCACAAGATGTGGAAGAAGAGTGCAGCGAAATACGTCAGGCTCTGATGCGGCACCTTAACTTTTATTTTTTTCTCATTTATTAGTACAATGTTTATTTACTTTATGAATTATGCCATAAGTTTAATAAAATGTTGCAGAAACGACATACTAGTAGAAGTCTATTTTGTTTTTTTATTCAACAAAAAATTCATCTTCATACTTTTTTTTAAAGTAAAAATTTGGGCAATGTACAATCTATTAAACAATAACCTAAAGAGGTTGTAAAAAATTTTTTTCAACATCACTTGTAAATGTTTTTTTGGAATATTTGTCTGAATTTCTCAATTTCTGTTCCTCCTCAGTAAGCATGTTGTAAAGTTTACTGAGAAGGAACAGGAAGTGAGAAATTCAGACAAAGAAAAAACATATGAAGCCACCGGGGGTGCCTTTTGGTGAAATCCAGGCTGCACCTTCCAAGGCGTGGGTGATAATGCAAAGGTGCCAGGAGGGAAGGTGCCAGAGCAGCTCTACAACTAAAGCCATGTGCAGCAAGGAGGAAATGTGTCCAATCTTGTGTGATTGGTGCTGGCTCAAAAGTAGCCTATTAACCACTTAAGACCCGGACCAATACGCTGGTAAATGACCCAAGGTGTTTTTGCGATTCGGCACTGCGTCGCTTTAACAGACAATTGCGCGGTCGTGCGACGTGGCTCCCAAACAAAATTTGCGTCCTTTTCTTCCCACAAATAGAGCTTTCTTTTGGTGGTATTTGATCACCTCTGCGATTTTTATTTTTTGAGCTATATACAAAAATAGAGCGACATTTTT
Source organism: Rana kukunoris (assembly GCA_029574335.1). Taxonomy (NCBI): domain Eukaryota; kingdom Metazoa; phylum Chordata; class Amphibia; order Anura; family Ranidae; genus Rana; species Rana kukunoris. Next base: position 144,882,471 of record CM056059.1, on the reverse strand, counting down.
GAAAAAAAAACACTATTTTTTACTTTTTGTTAAAAAAAAATCAAATAAACGAAATTTTAGTCAAACATTTAGGCCAAAATTTATTTAGCCACATGTCTTTAGTAAAAAAAAAAAATCGCAATAAAAAAAATAGCTACCTAGCGGGAACAGCGACACTAATACAGCGATCAGAAAAATGATCGCTTAGTGACGCTGGCAATAGGGAGTGAAAGGGTTAACTAGGGCGGTGATCAGGGGGTTAAAACTTTATTAGGGGGGGTGGGGGGGCTATCCTGAACCTAACACTAACTGTTTTTTACAGTGCCTGTCACACTGACACTAAATGCAGTGATTAAATCACTGCATTCAGTAACATTGTGACAGGGGGGTGGGGGGGGGGGGCGATCACAAGGGGTTAATATGCCTATGTGAGTGTGTGTCAGTGTTGTGTTGGTGCACACTTACTTGTGATGTCTTCTCTCATCAGCAGCGCTGGGAAACAGCGCTGCGATGAGAGAATACATCATTTCCTCCTTCCTGTGTAAACACAGGAGGAGGAAGTGACAGGCTGGGAGCGCGCTCCATTGGCTGGGAGCGATCGCGGGGGGGCGGATATCACGGACATCCGCCCGCAGATCCGGATCGCTCCCAGAGGTAGGGAGACCCCGCACGCCGCGGAGGGGGTCCCGATGGGACCCCCGAACCGCACTCAGGCTGGAACGTAAATTTACGCCCTTGTGCCTGTACGAGCCATGTTGTGGCCGTATATGTGCGTGCGGGGGTCTTTAAGTGGTTAATAAAATTAAATATAACTTTTTAAACACAAAATAATTAAATTTCCTTTAAAAGTAAAAATGGGTACAGGTCCTGTGCTGCATGAAAGGCACTACTGTCTGGGTGGTGACCTGGGTTGACGATTGGCTCCAATCACTTGAATAAGCTGACCAAGGACACCGAGGAAGGCCTAGTTGAAGGTAGCCAACTGCTCCATCTGCATCCGGGCAATTTCTGCCTCCTGGCGCATAGCTTCCTGTGCATCCTGACGTAGGGCTTGAAACCTTCTCTCAGAAAGGTTATCCATTCTTTCCAGCTGCCTTTCTTCTGCTGCCCGCATATCCTCCATGACTGTGCGCAGATCCAACTGCAACCTTCTTCTTTCACCTGTATTATACAAAAAAAAACATTGTTTTTGTCATCTGTCCAACCAATACTGTAAGCCCCTTTCTCATCTGCCCCACCAGACTGTACCACACTGGCCCACTTCTGTTCCCCCCTCTCATCTGCTACACCAATACACAGCACTGCTCATCTGCCCCCCAGAGCTGAACCCCCCCTTCTCATCTGATACACCAATACACAGCACTGCTCATCTCCCCCAAAACTCATCACCACCCCCCTCTCATCTGCTACACCAATACACAGCACTGCTAATCTGCCCCCCAGAGCTGAACCCCCCTCTCATCTCTTCCACCACTGTACCTCCTGCACATCTCCCCCAAAACTCATCACCACCCCCCTCTCATCTGATACACCAATACACAGCACTGCTCATCTGCCCCCCAGAGCTGAACCCCCCCTCTCATCTGATACACCAACACACAGCACTGCTCATCTCCCCCAAAACTCATCACCACCCCCCTCTCATCTGATACACCAATACACAGCACTGCTCATCTGCCCCCCAGAGCTGAACCCCCCCTCTCATCTCTTCCACCAATACTGTACAGCACTGCTCATCTCCCCCAAAACTCATCATCACCCCCCCTCTCATCTGCTACACCAATACACAGCACTGCTCATCTGCCCCCCAGAGCTGAACCCCCCCTCTCATCTGATACACCAATACACAGCACTGCTCATCTCCCCCAAAACTCATCATCACCCCCCCTCTCATCTGATACACCAATACACAGCACTGCTCATCTGCCCCCCAGAGCTGAACCCCCCCTCTCATCTGATACACCAATACACAGCACTGCTCATGTCCCCCAAAACTCATCACCACCCCCCTCTCATCTGCTACACCAATACACAGCACTGCTCATCTGCCCCCCAGAGCTGAACCCCCCTCTCATCTCTTCCACCACTGTACCTCCTGCACATCTCCCCCAAAACTCATCACCACCCCCCTCTCATCTGATACACCAATACACAGCACTGCTCATCTGCCCCCCAGAGCTGAACCCCCCCCTCTCATCTCTTCCACCACTGTACCTCCTGCACATCTCCCCCAAAACTCATCACCACCCCCCCTCTCATCTGATACACCAATACACAGCACTGCTCATCTGCCCCCCAGAGAATTTATTGATTATCATCATGTCTTACCATTGTGTCGGGGTGCATTGGGAGTACTCGGTGGTTGGCTACTCGGTGGTTGGCTACTCAGTGGTTGGCTACTCGGTGGTTGGCTACTCGGTGGTTGGTCTAATGAAAAACTACTGTTGCTGCTGAAAGACGTTGAAGGTCCATCATCTAAAATGTTTGATACATCATTGGAGAGTCCATCAACTGTTTCTGAAAATAAACATATGGTTAGATATTTCATTTAAAATGGTTAGCAGAGCGATATCCTATGCAAAGTTTAAAAAAAATTAACTTACCAAAGGGGTCTACCATGGATTCCAGAATTACATTTGCAGAGTCCAGATCTCCCTCCCTGCCTTGGTTTGCTGGCCGATGACCGTAAATGGCGTCCATGGCGTCGTACCACCTCCAAGCAGTTGGACAATTTCCACTACGGCTGTTGGCGTCCTTAATTTTTTTATATTGAGCTTTAAGCTTTTTCAGCTTTGCCCTACACTGGCCCGACGTCCGTTCGAATCCCTCGGCTGCCATCCGCTGAGAAATAAATTTATAGACCTTCTCATTTCTCACTGATCCATCAAGCTCACTCTGAATAATGCCATCACCAATAATTGATAGGAAAGTAGATAGTTCCTCAGATAACCAAAGCCTGTTGTTTGCTGCCATCCTTCTCCTTTATATGGACTAGCGACGTGGTGATTGGTTGACGCTTTGCTTTGACGTCAGCATAGCTGTTTTCTGTCCACCAATCAGTGGAATGAACCATGTGACGCCAGTAGCTCCGCCCTAACCGTACCGCTCCACTTTTCTTTGGACCCTCATCTGAAGCAGGACCCTTGCTGGGGCGGTACGGTTCGCTTTTATGGCGCGCTTTCATAATGGAAACACCCAAAATAGCGAACCGTACCGAACCGATCCGCTCAGTGGAAACGAGGCATAAGGGGCCCCAAAATGCCCTGCCGGGCGCCCTCCTCTGCTCCTCGTCTATACATGTCTATCAGTCTATGGTGCCTGAATTATGCCTGAACTCTCCTACACCCAGAGTGAGAAATATTTCATGTGAAGGGAAGTCAGACAGTGTGTGTGGATTGGTGTCACTCTTTGCTCCTCCTTTGACCTCCTCTCATCTCGGCAAGCGGCGCGGGCCTCCCGCTGTCACCCGGGAACCACATGAGAGGGCTGAGAGTCAGAAGGGAACTCATAAAAAGACTTTAAAAACACAAATTAATGCAATAAAAAAAAAAAAAAACATTGGGTTTGGGCCACACAAAACACAAATATATTACCCAATTCTTTTGGTAAAATAAAAAAGATGGTTCCATCGAGTAAACAAATGCCCCGCAAGACCATGATGAACTTCAGTACCCTCGGATTGCGAATAACGCAGTTTACGAGAGTTTCGCAATACAAGTAGTTTTATTTTATTTCATCATCAGTGCAGCCTCACCACTGCCCATCAGTGCATCCTCACCACTGCCCATCAGTGCAGCCTTACCACTGCCCATCAGTGCATCCTCACCACTGCCCATCAGTGCAGCCTCACCACTGCCCATCAGTGCATCCTCACCACTGCCCATCAGTGCATCCTCACCACTGCCCATCAGTGCAGCCTCACCACTGCCCATCAGTGCATCCTCACCACTGCCCATCAGTGCATCCTCACCACTGCCCATCAGTGCAGCCTCACCACTGCCCATCAGTGCATCCTCACCACTGCCCATCAGTGCAGCCTCACCACTGCCAATCAATGCAGCCTCATCAGTGTCCATCAATGTAGCCTTACCAGTGCCCTTCAATGCAGCCTCACCAGTGCCCATCAATGCAGCCTCACCAGTGCCCATCAGTGCACCCTCACCACTGCCCATCAGTGCACCCTCACCACTGCCCATCAGTGCAGCCTCACCACTGCCCATCAGTGCATCCTCACCACTGCCTATTAGTGCATCCTCACCACTGCCCATCAGTGCAGCCTCACCACTGCCTATCAGTGCAGCCTCACCACTGCCCATCAATGCAGCCTCATCAGTGCCCATCAATGTAGCCTTACCAGTGCCCTTAAATGCAGCCTCACCAGTGCCCATCAATGCAGCCTTACCAGTGCCCATCAGTGCAGCCTCACCACTGCCCATCAATGCAGCCTCACCACTGCCCATCAATGCAGCCTCACCAGTGCCCATCAATGCAGCCTCACCAGTGCCCTTCAATGCAGCCTCACCAGTGCCCATCAATGCAGCCTTACCAGTGCCCTTCAATGCAGCCTTACCAGTGCCCTTCAATGCAGCCTCACCAGTGCCCATCAATGCAGCCTCACCAGTGCCCATCAATCCAGCCTCACCAGTGCCCATCAATGCAGCCTCACCAGTGCCCATCAGTGCAGCCTCACCACTGCCCATCAGTGCAGCCTCACCACTGCCCATCAGTGCAGCCTCACCACTGCCCTTCAGTGCAGCCTCACCGGTGCCTATCAGTGCAGCCTGATCGGTTCCCATCAATGCAGCCTCACCAGTGCCCATCAATGCAGCTTCACCAGCGCCCATTAATGCAATCCTCACTAGTGCCTGTCAAAGCAGCTTTACCAGTGCCCATCAATGCAACCTCACCAGCGCCCATCAGCACAGCCTCTCCAGTGACTGGGGATTAGAGAGAGGAGTGCCGCCGGGTAACACAGAGCTGCTGCTTATGGTAGCCTGTGAGGGTCAGTTTTAACAACTCCCGGGAACTTACCGCCATCAATGGGAACACGGAAGAAAGCCACAAGGAGGACTAAGAGCCGCCTCCCCTTGTGTAGCATTCCATTGCTGTTAGAAATCGGAGATTGGTCCAGTTTTCCCCTATGGGGCGGGTTCTGCGGGAATCTCTCCGGGTGGCTGAGTGCAGGCCGCTCCTTGTGGGGGCTCCAGTGCCAGAATGGTCAGTCCGCGTGGGCATTACACACCACAGAGGGATAGGCAGAGGCGGCTCTAGGCTTTGTGAGGCCTTAGGCAAAACTTGACATGGGGCCCCAGCCCCACTCATGCCCATGATGGGAAAAATAATTCAAGGACAAGAGCCTCTTCCCCACAACCCTGGACGGTGGGAGGTCTGCGGGCAGGGAACTTATCAGAATCTGGAAGCCCCCCTTTAACAAGGTGGCCCCCAGATCCTGCTCTTTAATAACTAAGGGGCAGGGGCCATCCGGTGATGTCACCAGGTGAACCCGCCCCCTTGTGACATCATTGACTAAGGGCATTCTGGGTCATTGACGTCACAAGGGGTGGTGTCACCGATATTTACTAGTTGTTAGGGACGTTGGTGGCCCCGCTCCTGAGTCAGGGCTTTTAACGCTGCCTGAGCACAGAAGGGTTAAGGTCCCCTGTTCCTCAAAACTGGGGTAATGCAGTGGGTAAGATAGGCGGCCGCGAGGCCCTTGTGAGTTTGAGGCCTTAGGTGACCGCCTAATTTGCCTAAAGAGCCGCCTCTGGGGATAGGCTTTGTTCATTTTTAATTTTAACCACTTTAACCACATAAGTACCACCTCCTGCACATTTACGTCGGCAGAATGGCACGGCTGAGCACAGGCACGTACCTGTACCCTCCTTTTTGAGGTGAGTGTAAACACTCCTTCCCCGTTCTTCACAGTGGCAATGTCAGTGATCGTGTGTTCCCTGATACAGGGAAAGACGATCAATGATGTCACACGTCCAGCCCCGCCCCCATACAGTTAGAAACACATATGAGGTCACACATAACCCCTACAGCGCCCCCTAGTGGTTGACCCCTTCACAGCAATTGTCATTCTCACAGTATTCAGTGCATTTTTATAGCACTTTTCGCTGTGAAAATGACATTGGTCCCAAAAATGTGTCAAAATTGTCCGATGTGTTCGCCATAATGTCGCAGTCACGAAAAAAAAAAATCGCTGATCGCCACCATTAGTAGTAAAAAAAAAAAAAAAATATTAATAAAAATGCAATAAAAATATCCCCTATTTTATAAACGCTATAAATTTTGCGCAAACCAATCGATAAACGCTTATTGCGATTTTTTTTACAAAAAATAGGTAGAAGAATACGTATCGGCCTAAACTGTAAAAAAAATGTCTTTATATATCTTTTTTGGGGGAATATTTATTATAGCAAAAAGGAAAAAATATTGAATTTTTTTCTAAATTGTCGCTGTATTTTTGTTTATAGCGCAAAAAATAAAAACCGCAGAGGTGATCAAATACCACCAAAATAAATATCTATTTGTGGGGAAAAAAAAGGACGCCAATTTTGTTTGGGAGCCACGTCGCATGACCGCGCAATTGTCAGTTAAAGCGACGCAGTGCCGAATCGCAAAAAGTGGCCCGGTCTTTTACCTGCATAATGGTCCGGAGCTGAAGTGGTTAATAAAATAATATGGAGGCGTCTCTTCTTCTAATGGAGATCTCTGGAGTTGGTGACAAGGTCTCTTTTTTGTCAGTGATTGTTTAGAAACGTGAATATCCCCGCCGCTCACGTCTTCCATACACCCCTATGTGCCCCCCCCCCCCCCAGGCTGGACCATAAATGTATTATGTATAATGTATCTTCTTTTATTATAATTGGATTTCTCTTAATTTGTTTATCAGGAAATCTGTCAGGTGGTGATCGTCATTATTCATGTCACCCCTGGGGGGCGAGGGGGTCCTCCTCCTCCATCATACATCTGTAAAATAAATTCAATTCTAATGAGAATGTGAAGCCGGAGAAGGAGGTGACCCCGTCCTGTGTGGTGGGGGGGGGGGCGGGGAGGGTCCCATCACTTGGTGTACTTCCATCCGACTCTCACTGAGGACAGAGCAGGACGGGGACATCGTCACTCCACTTCCATCACTATGCTGCCCGTGATCTACAAAGCCCTCCGGTACCCATCGCGGAACGCCGCCACCCGGACTGCGCTACGATGGCAGCACAGCAACCCCCCCCAAAAAAACATCGGGGTTCTCGTAAGTCATTTTTATTTTATCCCCCCCCCCCCCCGGATATTGAGTGCTGTCCGTGATACTTTTCTTATTTGCACTAACATTCAAATTTTCAGGACAAGTTTTCGGGGTGCGCCCCCCCCCTTCTTCAGGGTCCAAGCAGTGTACCCCAATCACAACGATAACAATTCTCCCCGGAGGATTAATAATAATAATACTCACTGGAGGAGGTTTCCACCTAAAACTCTTCTATTCAATTTTATTTTAACTGTTCTGTCTTCCTTTGTGAAGAGCTGAGCAAACTGTTGGCACTAAAAATATCCTGAATAATAAAAGTAATAAATAATAACAACAACAATATTAATAATAATATAACCTGTAAAATAATAATATTGTTGTAAATCCTGTATAATAATAATAATAACAACAATATTAATAATAATATTTTATAAGCCCTGTGTAATAATAATATTAATAACAACAACATTATTAATATAACCTGTAAAATAATAATATTGTTGTAAATCCTGTATTATAATAATAATAATAATAATAATAATAACAACAATATTAATAATAATATTTTATAAGTCCTGTGTAATAATAATATTAATAACAACAACATTATTAATATAACCTGTAAAATAATAATTTTGTTGTAAATCCTGTATTATAATAATAATAATAATAATAAAAACAACAACAATATTAATAATAATATTTTATAAGTCCTGTGTAATAATAATATTAATAACAACAACATTATTAATATAACCTGTAAAATAATAAATATTGTTATAAATTATGTATAATAATAATAACAATAACAATAATATTAATAATATAACCTGTAAAAAATTAATATTTTATAAGTCCTGTGTAATATTAATAATAATAATAAAAAAACGAATATTAATAACAACAACAACATTAATAATAATATAAATACTGTCAAATATTAATATTGTTAAAAATCCTGTATAATAATAATAATAATTACTACAATGCTCTCTGGAGGATGTTTCCTCCTAAAACTCTTGTATTGAATTTTATTTTAACTGTTCAATCTCCCTTTATATTGTGAAGAGCTGAGAATACTGTTGGTGCTAAATAAATCCTGAATAATAATAACAACAATATTAATAATAATATAACCTGTAAAATAACAATATTGTTATAAATCCTGTATAGTAATAATAATGTAACCTGTAAAATAATATTATTTTATAAATGTATAATAATAATAATAGTAATAATAATAACATCAACAACATACGCCGGCGTAACAGGAGATGCGTATCGTAAGTCTAAATTTGCGCATGTGTTTCGATGCGCCGCATCCCCAAAACGAGATACGCAAGAAATCTACTTTTTTTTGTCCAGCGTAATTTCGATAGACAGGCGCATTCGTCTGCGTAAAACTGCGCTAGACACACCATTGATTTGCTATTCAAATATGCTAATGAGGGAGTTACGGGGATCCACAAAAGAACATTGGTGCAGCGCAGGCTACGCGCTGTGCGCAACAGCTGCATGTCCTGTCTAAAATTAGACCATATAAAAGGTGGTATAAAATTAGACAATTCGTCTACATGTCAGATAAAGCAACACTGTTAGTGAGGAGCTGAGCAGTCACACGTGTTGCACAACAATGCCAACATGCCAGTGGCATCCATGCTCATAGCTATACTACTGACTTTAGATGAGCAAAGAAGGAGGAGGGCACGGAGGAGGGCACGGGAGAGGATTTTTTGTTTTTTACCCAAAATTTTTCTTTGCTTTAAGAAACATTTTTACAAAAAATAAACGTACATATATACATCAATACATAACATACATACAAATTACAAACACGGTCTCACTATCTTTCAATAGCCCTTTAAAACCTTGATGGATATAATAATCTAATCTAATCTAATAGAATATTCTTCTCTGATACAAGCCCCTCACTCTTCACTCGATATATCACACACGCATAGACATCTTTGGCATGAGTGATTCTGAGGTGTCTCGCATCTTCAGATTCACCCCTCATGCCATCCTGGAATTAACCACAACCCTGCAGGAGCCCAACACATGACACCACCCATGACACCCATGACAGCTACACAGGGCTGGACTGGGACAAAGGTTTGGCCCTGGACTTCATCCAGACTGGCCCACTTTGACAGGTCTCTCCCATGGTGGCCGGACAACTCCCGCACCCCCCCGGCCACCCAAGCCCCCTCTTCCCCTTCACTAGCCATTCTACTTTATTAGAGTAGAACGGCTGGTACTGGTACTCTTATAGGCAGTACCAGTGGGGAAGCTAGACATTATTTCACCCGGGTCAAGGAATCAGTTTGGTGCCCCCCCTAATGGGACAAGATAAGGCAGAAGTGAGAAACTCCCAGGCGATAGCTGTTGAGTCAGCTGTCTGTTCCCTCCCCCATGCTCCTCTGTCGTCCCCCCTGCTCCTCTGGTCCTCCCTCTGCTTATTTGCTCCCCCCAGGTGAGGGCTGTGGGGAGGGAGAGACAAAGGAGCAGAGGGGGGCGGCAGTCCGCTGTCACTGAAGCCGGCCCACTGAGCCTTCGGCCCACCGGGAAACTCCCTGTAGTCCCAATGGCGAGTCCATCCCTGCAGCTACATATACAATCAGAGCCCCATCCCCACAGATTTCGAACAGAACATGTATGGGGACAGCTGGCTGGTTGGTGAGTGACATGGGTGGCAGGCATGACTGTCCCCCCCCCCATGATGCACACATCACAAGGGGCACATGCACTACTAACATCCTCCTGTCTTATCCCTTCAGGGTGACTCTGCATATGCACTGGGACCCCATCTCATGACTCCTATACGGAACCCCCCCTAACCAAGGCTACCCCGTCTTCTGAGGGAAGAGCAGCCAGGAGCCAGCTCACATTAGGCATCTTTGCACGTTAAACACACACATTAATCATGGCACAATGAGAATGCATGCATGCACACCACTGTGGTCCCTAGCACAGACACATCACATCCTCATCAAATTGGATTGGCACAAGCCCACCATGCAGGGCTTGTGAGCAGCAACGCCACGCCAAGGCTCCAATTATGTCACTGTACATTCATACACCATTCACACGGACCTGGGGATTACTTCTCCACCACAAATGAGGGTGACACCCCTTTTCCGGCAGGAATGTCACCCCCACATTCCCAAATCATACACAAACAGAACCAAAAAAAATAAAAAAATTGACCAGCAAAAATAAAAAATGCTCAGCAAAAATATAATTGAAACAAAATAACAACAAAGAAAACACATAAAAGACAAAAATCACTCTGCAAAACAGTCCCCAAATATCTCAAAGACACGTCACAAACAAACGCTAATAAACAACAGAACAAAAGCACCTTGCTGTATAGGAAGGGATACAAAGGGATGTACTTTTGCAAAGGAAGGGCGTTTGTCTCTGTCTATTTAAAGGGGTGTTCCAGCCCAAAAATGTGTTTATTAAAAGTCAGCAGCTACAAAAAGTGTAGCTGCTGGCTTTTAATAAACACTCACTTACCTGCTCCTGCGTTCCAGCGACGCGCCGACCGGGGCTCCGCTCCTCTTCCCCCCTCCCCGGCCGGCGTCTCCATCCTGACTGTGGGCACCCAGCCGTGACAGCCTTCGGCTTCACGGCCGGGCACCCACTGCGCATGCGCGAGCCGCACTGCGCATGCGCGCGCGGCGCGGCTCGCCTCTGATTGGAGAGGCGATCGCATGGGACCTGTCAGTGTCCCATGTGATCGCCTACAGGGAGGGGCTGGTGTAGGCGATTAAGGCTTAATCGCCTAACCAGCCCCTCGGCGGAAGCAGGAAGTGGGACAGGAAGTCCCACTCCTAGTGAAGCCCCCACTCCCCCCCCAAAAAAATTACATGCCAAATGTGGCATGTAAGGGGGTAAGGAGTGGGATAAGAGGAAGTTCCAAATTTGGGTGGAACTCCTCTTTAAGCTCTCTGCGTAGTTCACTAAGTTGCCCGGGTCCACTTCCAATTTCACTGATTGCGCCGTTCCCGAGTTGTGAGCATGCGCACAGAGGTGCTGACCATGGTCTGCTTCATGTGCGCATGCGCGATCCAGCCGGCCCTTCATTTGCATGGGGTCACGGTTCATTTCAATGTAACATGCCCACGTCCTTCCCAATTTGAATTACTCCGCCTTACGCCTCTGAAATTACGTTGCACAGGCGCTATTTTCTGCGCAAATCAATCGAGAATGCGGTGATTGCGCCGCTACATTGCGGCAGTCTAACGTAAAGGAGGTGCGCTACGCCAGTCAAAAAATGCGCCGATGTACGTGAATCTGGCCCATGATTTTTATTTTTTTTTATTTTTTTTACTAGTAATGGTGATCTGCAATTTTTTTTTTGGTCAGGCCTGCGATATTGCGGTGGACGTATCGGACACTTTTGACACAATTTTGGGACCATTCACATTTATACAGCGATCAGTGCTATAAAAATGCACTAATTACTGTATAAATGTGACTGGCAGTGAAGGGGTTAACATTAGGGGGGCATGGAAGGGGTTAAATGTATTCCCTGGGTGTGTTCTTACTGTGGGGGAGGGGGACTGACTGGGGGAGGTGTCCGAAGCTGTGTCCCTATGTACAAAGGACACAGGATCTGTCTCCTCTCCCTGACAGGACGTGGAGCTCTGTGTTTACACACAGAGCTCCAAGTCCCTGCTGTGTCACCGCCTTTCGCGAGTACCTGGTGGACACCGCGGCCGCCAGGCACACGCATCGGCTTCCCAGCGATGCGCCGGGCACAGTGTTTCCCCGCTGTGCGCCCCCCAGCGGCGTGCATGGGGAATGTAAACAACAAGACGTCCAAAGACGTCCACCCTGCACTTGAGAGCCACGCTGTGGATGTCTTTCGTCTATAGTGCGGGCCTCTAGTGGTTAATACCCCCACCAACTGCAAACCTAAATGAGCCCCAAAGATATGAAAACTGACAACTTTTCCTTTCTTCCAAAATAAGTCCCAGATCAATAATTGGCATGCAAATCACTGAAAATTTATCTTTTTTTGTAAAGATTTTCTTTTTTGTAACAAAGTTACATTGTTGTGACTAGAGGTAGACCGATATATCGGCCGATATTTTGCGTTTTTTAATTAATCGGCATCGGCCGATTTGTGCTGTAAGAAAGCCGATTTTTTTTTTTTTTAACTTCAGCAGCGTGACGTGAAGGAGAGTTCTCAGTTTAACCATTTAAAGGCTAAATCTTTTTTGACACTTGGTGCTTACAAGTAAAAATCCTGTATTTTCTGCTGGAAAATCACTCGGAACCCCCAAACATTATATATATTTTTTTGGCAGAGACCCTAAGAAATAAAATAGCGATTGCTGCAATATTTAATGTTACACGGTATTTGCGCAGCGGTCTTTCAAACGCATTTTTCTGGGAAAAAATATGCTTTAACAAATAAAAAAACTAAAACAGTAAAGTTAGCCTATTTTTTTCCGTCCAAAACTTTTAATTACCTGTTTTTGTGTATTGGATATATATATATATATATATATATAAATAATATATATATTTTTTTATATTTAAATTACACCTACAAGTGCACTGATTGGAGGCTTGTTGTGTTTAAATGTAAGAAATGTTCTGTATTACTTAGCAAGGCAATAATGGAACTTCCGCTTTTCCGAATCCCCCCCCCCCCCTCTGGTGTCACATTTGGTACCTTTCAGGGGGAAGGGGGGGGCAGATACCTGCGTAATCCCAGGTATTTGCTCCCTCTTCCGGGCATAGATCACTGCGGTGACTGTGGTGACCTACACCACATCTGGTGCTTAATCCGCCCCCAGCTTTCTTCTGGGAGATGCACAGGTCCCAGAAGACAGCAGGGACCAGTGGGATTGCGCAGCGCGTCTTGCGCATGCACAGTAGGAAACCAGGAAGTAAAGCCGCAAGGCTTCACTTCCTGATTCCCTTACGGAAGATGGTGGCCGAAGCACCCGAGGGAGAGATCGGCTTCGGGTGCCAGCATTGTGGCCACCCACGACAGGTAAGTGTCCATATATTAGAAGTCAACAGCTGCAGTATTTGTAGCTGCTGACTTTTATTTATTTTTTCCGCAGAACTCCGCTGCCTATAAACACTGGACCATCATTCTAGCAGCGCTATTTGGCTGCTAGCGGGGTGCTTATATCCCAGCTAGCGGCTGATTAAGGGGTTAAATGCTCCCATGTAGCACCACTGCAGAAGCACTTTGCAGGTGTTCATCTCAATGGGCAGGAGTGGTGGAGGAGCCGCTCCAAAGATGCTGCTTGCAGGACTTTTCTTTAATGTCCTGCCAGCGCACCGCCTCAATGTGAAAGCACTCGGGCTTTCAGACTGAGACTGCAGGGGAGCAGTTTTGCAGGCACTTTACAGGTGCTATTTTTAGCCCAAAAGTGCCTAAAAACGCTCCAGTGTGAAAGGGGTCTAACTGTTAAATTTTATGAGATGGGGGGGGGGGGGGGGGAAATCAGCTTAACATATCGGCCCTAAAAAAAAAATCGGCACCATAAATCGGCTATCGGCCGCCGCGATTTCTGAATATCGGCATCGGCCAGAGAAAAACCCATATCGGTCGACCTCTAGTTGTGACTACCAACAATTGTGTTTTGCGTTACATAGTATTGTATCAGCTTTCGAGTGTTCCTAAACCCAGGAGCCTGCTGTCACTATATCCAGTCTCCCAGGACTCTGCAGTCACTATATCTGGTCTCCCCAGAGCCTGTAGTCACTATATCTGGTCTCCCCGGGAGCCTGCACTCACTATATCTGGTCTCCCCAGGAGTCTGAAGTCACTATATCTGGTCTACCCAGGAGCCGGCAGTCACTATATCTGGTCTCCCCAGCAGCCTGCAGTCACTATATCTGGTCTCCCTTGGAGCCTGTAGTCACTATATCTGGTCTCCCCAGAAACCTGCAGTCACTATATCTGGTCTACCCAGGACTCTGCAGTCACTATATCTGCTCTCCCCAGGACTCTGCAGGTACTATATCTGGTCTCCCCAGCAGCCTGCACTCACTATATCTGGTCTCCTCAGCAGCCTGCAGTCACTTTATCTGGTCTTCCCAGGAGCCTGCAGCCACTATATCTGGTCTCCCCAGGAGCCTGCAATCACTATATCTGGTCTCCCCAGGAGTCCGAAGTTACTATATCTGGTCTACCCAGGAGCCTGCACTCACTATATCTGGTCTCCCCAGGAGCCTGTAGTCACTATATCTGGTCTTCCAAGGAGCCTGCACTCACTATATCTGGTCTCCCCAGGAGTCTGAAGTCACTATATCTGGTCTCCCCAGGAGCCTGCACTTACTATATCTGGTCTCCCCAGGAGTCTGAAGTCACTATATCTGGTCTACCCAGGAGCCTGCAGTCACTATATCTGGTCTCCCCAGCAGCCTGCAGTCACTATATCTGGTCTCCCCAGCAGCCTGCAGTCACTATATCTGGTCTCCCCAGCAGCCTGCAGTCACTATATCTGGTCTCCCCAGGAGCCTGCAGTCACTATATCTGGTCTCCTGTGGAGCCTGTAGTCACTATATCTGGTCTCCCCAGAAACCTGCAGTCACTATATCTGGTCTCCCTTGGAGCCTGTAGTCACTATATCTGGTCTCCCCAGAAACCTGCAGTCACTATATCTGGTCTCCCCAGGACTCTGCAGTCACTATATCTGCTCTCCCCAGGACTCTGCAGTCACTATATCTGGTCTCCCCAGGAGCCTACATTCACTATATCTGCTCTCCCCAGGAGTCTGCAGTCACTATATCTGATCTCCCCAGAAACCTGCAGTCACTATATCTGGTCTCCCCAGGACTCTGCATTCACTATATCTGATCCCCCCAGGAGCCTGTAGTCACTATATCTGATCCCCCCAGGAGTCTGCAGTCACTATATCTAGTCTTCCCAAGACTCTACAGTCACTATATTTGGTCTCCCCAGGACTCTGCATTCACTATATATGCTCCCCCCAGGACTCTGCAGTCACAATATCTGGTCTCCCCAGGACTCTGCAGGTACTATATCTGGTCTCCCCAGAACTCTGCATTAACTATATATGCTCCCCCCAGGACTCTGCAGTCACTATATCTGGTCTCCCCAGGACTCTGCAGGTACTATATCTGGTCTCCCCAGAACTCTGCATTAACTATATATGCTCCCCCCAGGACTCTGCATTCACTATATATGCTCCCCCCAGGACTCTGCAGTCACTATATCTGATGTCCCCAGGACTCTGCAGTCACTATATCTGATGTCCCCAGGACTCTGCAGTCACTATATTTGGTCTCCCACAGTATTATTATTATTATTATTATTATTATAATACAGGATTTATATTTTCAGGAGTTTTTATTCTCCCCTGACCCTCTGTCTGGACAGTGCTGATTGGCGCTGTGCTGATCACATGCACTCTCCCAAGAAAAAAAGCACCCTCAATAAATGTTATAGAACAAAAAATGATAACAGGAAATAAATAGTAATTAAATAATAAAATAAGAAATTGTTACAGAACAAGAAATAAAATGATAACAGGAAATTAGTGATAATTCAATAAAATAAAAAATAAAAATAAAGATGAATAAAATACAGTAAATATTTGTTATAGAAAAATAAATAAAATGTTAAGAAGAAATGAGAGTTCTTTGAACACAGGTGATGATGGAATTTGAAGATTATTGGTCCGGCCGCCATGACAGATGAAGGGAAGTTATTGGCTGTCGGAGATGTGAGGAGCGATATTAATTATTAATAAATCAGATTGATCTACGGAGTCTGTAACGATCGTTTCCTTCTTTCATAAGTCCAAACCGCGTTCATTCTCAGGATTGCTGAATGTTTATCATGATATACACTATTTTGTCAAAAGTATTGGGACATCTGCCTTTACACACACATAATCAGTTCCAGCCAAAGACACCAATGACAGGCCATTTCTTCCAATGGCACCAAATATGATGCACTATTTTTCCACATGACACCAATGATGGGGCACAATTCCTCCCAATTACACCAATGATGGGGCACTATTACTCCCAATGTTATCAATAATGGGGCACAATTCCTCCCAATGGCACCAATGAGGGGGCACGATTCCTCCCACTGACACCAATGATGGGACACTATTCCTCCCACTGACACCAATGATGGGACACTATTCCTCCCACTGACACCAATGACGGGACACTATTCCTCCCACTGACACCAATGATGGGACACTATTCCTCCCACTGACACCAATGATGGGACACTATTCCTCCCACTGACACCAATGATGGGACACTATTCCTTCCACTGACACCAATGATGGGACACTATTCCTCTCACTGACACCAATGATGGGACACTATTCCTCTCACTGACACCAATGATGGGACACTATTCCTCTCACTGACACCAATGATGGGACACTTTTCCTCACACTGACGCCAATGATGGGACACTATTCCCACACTGACACCAATGATGGGACACTATTCCTCCCACTGACACCAATGATGGGACACTATTCCACCCAATGGCACCAATGAGGGGGCACTATTTCTCCCACTGACACCAATGATGGGGCACCATTTACACTGGTGTTGGGACATCTTCTACTCCCAATGGCCGCAGTCCGGCCCTCCTAAAGTCTGAAGGTCAGTAAACTGGCCCTTTGTTTAGAAAGTTTGGAGCCCCCTGCATTAATTCATAGGATGCATTAAAGTAAAAAATACTTCTGCCTTTAGAACCATTTTCAATCCCCCCCCGGGCCTCCCCTTTAGTCTTGCACAGGTGTACCGACTCCTCCCCTTCAGTCTTGCACAGGTGTACCAGCTCCTCCCACTTCAGTCTTGCACAGGTGTACCGGCTCCTCCCCTTTCATCTTGCACGGGTTTATCGACTCCTCCTACTTCAGTCTTGCACAGGTGTACCGGCTCCTCCTCCTTCAGTCTTGTAAAGGTGTCCCAGCTCCTCCCCTTCAGTCTTGCACAGGTGTACGACTCCTCCTCCTTCAGTCTTGCACAGGTGTATAGGCTCCTCCCCTTCAGTCTTGCACAGGTATCCCAGCTCCTCCCCTTCAGCGTTGCACAGGTGTACCGGCTCCTCCCGTTTTGTCTTGCACAGGTGTACCGACTCCTCCCCTTCAGTCTTGCACAGATGTCCCGGCTCCTCCCTTTCAGTCTTGCACAGGTATCCCGACTCCTCCTCCTTCAGTCTTGCACAGGTGTCCCGGCTCCTCCCATTCAGTCTTGCGCAGGTGTCCTGGGACCTCCCCTTCAGTCTTGCACAGGTGTACTGGCTCCTCCCCTCCAGTCTTGCACAGGTGTCCCGGCTCCTCCCCTCCAGGCTTGCACAGGTGTACTGTCTCCTCCCCTTCAGTCTTGCACAGGTGTACTGTCTCCTCCCCTTCAGTCTTGCACAGGTGTACTGTCTCCTCCCCTTCAGTCTTGCACAGGTGTCCCAGCTCCTCTCCTTTTGCTGGCCATACACTCCACGAAAATTTGGCCGAAAATCGGTCATAAAGAAAAATCTTTCGTTTTTCGGCCAGTTAATGGGCACAAAATCGAAAATCTGTTGGACGTTTTTGAGCCAAAAAAACGAAGGACAAGTTTGGAAATTTTCTGCCGAACGAACGATAAATCGGAAGGTTAATGTGTTTCCCGTCCGAACCTTCTGCACTATCGTTTGCACTCACGAAAGAACTTTCGTTTTTCGAAAGTTCGTTCGGACGATTTTTCGGAGTGTATGGCCAGCATTAGCTGAAATGTCTTCCTTTGATTTCACTGCACACTGTGAGCTTTTTACATCAGCAAGTCAGACAGAGCCCCGCCCCATTTTCTGGCTGGAGGATGTCCAGCATCATCTAGCCCTTTCCTCCCCAGCCTGACTGTCCCTGCCCCTTTAGTTTTCATCTCTTTTTCTTGTACTGGGAGGAAGGGGGATTTATGCTTAAGGAGGGAGCATGCAGGTTAGTGCTTGAATTTGGGGGGGGTATCTTTGCTGACACATAATCATACATATGGGGGGGGGCACAATTTGGCACGGATATGGGGGGGGCACAATTTGACACGGATATGGGGGGGGCACAATTTGGCACGGATATGGGGGGGGGGGCACAATTTGGCATGGATATTTTGCACGCCCTGGGCTGTAGATGACCTTTTCCCGGCGCTGTTGGCAGATCGGCGTCTTTGATGGTGGAGAGGCGGATCGGTTCCTCCACAAACCTTTCCCACCACTAATTACATTTCTTCAGAATCGCTTCTCACAGGCAGATGAAGAAGTCGCTCCAAATTCTTTTCATCCTGAGCCAAGATTTCCCCCCCTAATATGATTCCCTCTGACCTCATCACTGTCCTTGTTGTGTCCAATCAGATCACAGCGTTCCGCACCCGAGACCCTCATAGAGCCTCCCTATCCCAAATACAATGGTCCTCATTTATAAGGTCTCCCGATTCCCCCCCCTCCCCTTAATGACTGGGCCACTTTATTTTGCGATTCGGCATGCGTCGTTTTAACTGACAATTGCGCGTGCGACGTGGCTCCCAAACAAGATTGGCGTCCTTTTATCCCCACAAATAGAGATTTCTTTTGGTGGTATTTGATCACCTCTGCGGTTGACATTTTTTTTACTTTTCGCAAAAAATAAAAAAAAATTAAAAAAAATTCCCTCAGTGGGAGGAATAGTGTCCCATCATTGGTGTCAGTGGGATGAATAGTGCACCATCATTGGTGTCACTGGGTGGAATAGTGTCCCTTCATTGGTGTCAGTGGGAGGAATAGTGTCCCTTCATTGGTGTCAGTGGGAGGAATAGTGTCCCGTCATTGGTGTCAGCGGGAGGAATAGTGTCCCGTCATTGGTGTCAGCGGGAGGAATAGTGTCCCGTCATTGGTGTCAGCGGGAGGAATAGTGTCCCGTCATTGGTGTCAGAGGGAGGAATAGTGTCCCATCATTGGTGTCACTGGGGGGAATAGTGTCCCATCATTGGTGTCAGTGGGGGGGAATAGTGTCCCATCATTGGTGTCACTGGGGGGAATAGTTTCCCATCATTGGTGTCACTGGAGGGAATAGTGTCCCATCATTGGTGTCACTGGAGGGAATAGTGTCCCATCATTGGTGTCACTGGGGGGAATAGTGTCCCATCATTGGTGTCACTGGGGGGGAATAGTGTCCCATCATTGGTGTCACTGGGGGGAATAGTGTCCCATCATTGGTGTCAGTGGGAGAAATAGTGTCCCTTCATTGGTGTCAGTGGGAGGAATAGTGTCCCATCATTGGTGTCAGTGGGGGGAATAGTGTCCCATCATTAGTGTCAGTGGGGGGAATAGTGTCCCATCATTGGTGTCAGTAGGAGGAATAGTGTCCCATCATTGGTGTCAGTGGGAGGAATAGTGTCCCATCATTGGTGTCAGTGGGAGGAATAGTGTCCCCTCATTGGTGTCAGTGGGAGGAATAGTGTCCCCTCATTGGTGTCAGTGAGAGGAATAGTGTCCCCTCATTGGTGTCAGTGAGAGGAATAGTGTCCCATCATTGGTGTCAGTGGGGGGAATAGTGTCCCATCATTGGTGTCAGTGGGGAGAATAGTGTCCCATCATTGGTGTCAGTAGGAGGAATAGTGTCCCATCATTGGTGTCAGTAGGAGGAATAGTGTCCCATCATTGGTGTCAGTAGGATGAATAGTGTCTCATCATTGGTGTCAGTGAGAGGAATAGTGTCCCATCATTGGTGTCAGTGGGGGAATAGTGTCCCATCATTGGTGTCAGTGGGAGGAATAGTGCCCCATCATTGGTGTCAGTATGAGGAATAGTGTCCCATCATTGGTATCAATGTGAGGAATAGTGTCCCATCATTGGTGTCAGTGGGAGAAATAGTGTCCCATCATTGGTTCAGTGGGAGAAATAGTGTCCCATCATTGGTGTCAGTGGGGGGAATAGTGTCCCATCCACCATTTGAGCACAGGTGTGTGAGGAGGAAGGTGTGTCTGGAGCTGCTCCCTGTGATCCGTGTGAGAAGGGAGTAGCCTGGAAATCTATCCCAGCTCTCCTGGCCCCTTTTTGGGGAAGCCATGGAGGGCAGTGGGGCCTCCCCTGCTGGAGGCTCTCAGCCATCTCCTGGGCCATCTGGTGACATGCCTGCCTCTGTGCATCCCAATCTGTCTACCCCTGGCGAGGATGAAGGATCGGCGGCCATTCGGGAGCGAGTGGTGGCCGGGATAAAAGTCCTGAACAGGGAGAGGGATAAGCTGTACAAGCTACGTGCGGAGCTGAAGCGCCTGAGAAGGCAACGTGAGGGCTTACATAGCCAGAAACGCGGATCCATGGATCCAGAAATCCAATTGGCCAAGGTCCGTTTGGACCATCAGGAAACCATTGTGGCCATAATGGAAGGAAGGGATGGTCCCTTCAAGGAAAAGTTCTCCAACGAAAGGAGGTTTGCGAAGGCAACAAAGATGGAAGGTGGAGGAGGAGGAGACCCCCAGTTCTGCCCCCCTGCCCCCCCAGGGAGAGGTAAGCACCCCCATGTCTTCACATGACTCAGGAGGCATGCTGAGGGTGATCCAGGGAATGGAGTCTCCTGTGCGGGGGGATCAGATGGTGTTTAATGAGGAAGACATAACGGATGATGTACCTGATAAGGTAAAGCCAGCTAAGCCCCATGTTGTGGATAAGACTGTGTTTGTTCCATCTATGACTGATAATGTGCCCAATAAAAAGACTGCCAGTCCTGTGTGCAGCAATGATGTGCCTGCTGAGGCTGCAATGCAGCAAGAGATATGTTTAAAAAATGACAATACTGTGAAGGAACTGCAAGTCCCAGCAGAGCCCATTAACCCTCCTGCTGCTGAGACCAGAGCTGATTGCTCCACAGCGCAGCATCAGGCGACGACCGGTACTGCAGCAGCAACAGTGACTGTTCCTGATGGGAATGTGGGTGTGGCTGATAAGAATCATCCCTGTTCAGATGGGATGGACAATAATACTAACTCTGTTCATACAGACAATGCACAACAAAATGTGACTTCAGTGTGGGGCATTGGCCCGGAGAAACCTTCTTTTGCTCAGGTGGTGCGCTCTGCTGCTGGTAGCTCCGCCCCCAAGCAGAGTTTTCCTCTGCGAGCTACCACCTTGAGCACCCGGGATCTGGTCTGGGGTCTCTGGCTTCTGCTGGGGGTCCCAGACGCAATGTTGTCATCTTGAAATGGGAAGGAGGTGCAGTCCCCCCTGCAAGGCGTGCAGTGGTGGATTTAATCCTGGAGATGGGTTTTGGGGTTTATGATCTTTATGCCTTTATACATGTATCAGGGACACGGGATTATACAGTCAGTTTCACCAAGCCAGAGGGTCTTGACCTGTTCTGGGAGAGATATGAGGCTCGGTGCAGGTCAAGACCCGAATGGGAAAGTCTGGCCCCAGTTGCAGTTTCACAGAGATCAACGGTGAAAAAGATCACAATCATCCTCACCAATGAGAGCGTCCCTGCCCGGGATCTGGAGGTTTGGTTGAGGAACTATGGGGAGGTTTTGACCAAACCCAATAAAATACTGGATGAGCGTAACATCTGGACTGGGGGATGGTCGGTAACAGTCAGGTTGGCCAGGGATGGGAATGTTGTCCGTCACCGGCCCTCCTCGGCTTTCATAGGGAGGGATAGGATGACCGTGTTCTACCCTGGTCAGCCGAAGCTGTGCCACCGCTGTGGAGAGAAGGGGCACCTTAGCTCCTCCTGTTCGGCCTTGATATGCTCAGTGTTTCAGGGTCATATGGCCAAGGACTGCACCCAGAAGATCAGGTGCAACCTGTGCCTGCGACTTGGCCACCCCTACAGCAGATGCCCTGAGGCCTGGCACAATATGGAGAAGGAGGTAGTGGATGAGTGGTCAAGGCTGGACAGGATGGAGGGTGAGGCCCCTAGTGTAACATCCTCCGCTGCGGTGACCGACCCCCCTGGTCCTGCTCAGGATTCCTCCCCAGTTCCTGTGGCCACCCCCCTGTGTCTGTAAGTACTCCTTCTGTATATGTCTCTGTGTCCCCCCAGCCTACTGTACCCGCTCCTCTTGTGTCAGAACCTTCTAAGTCTGTGCCCCTTGAGTCAGTTACCCCCCAGGAGTCTACCCCTCCTAAGTCTGATTCACCCCCCCCCCCCACCAGGAGTGGTAGCGGGTACTGAGGAGGTCGCTTCCTCTTCTGTGACAAAGTCTTCTGGGAAGACTTTAAAGAAAAAAAAAACAGAGATGAGGGCATCTGAGACTGACCTGCGGTACCTGGAGGAGAGAAGAAAGGTTGGGAGGCGGAAGAAGCAGGTGGTGAGGACGGAACAGGGACGGGAAGCTCCGGTGCCTGTCTCCCACCGTCATAGGTCCACTAAGTGGGACATTTCCTCATCCGGAGCTTCTTCAGAGCTGAGCTCTGATTCAGGATAATGGAGTTTGAGGCGGCCTCAAGAAAGAGAGAGGCTTCTGGTGATGAGCAGCAGAGGGGAGCTAAGAAGCAATCCACCCAATAACCCAAATGGCGGTTCCCCATCCGTTAAAAGTGGCGACAATAAATGTCGCCAGCATTAAGTCAGTGAGAGCTCCTTCTATGGCCTTCTTTTTGTTCAGCCAATTAGATGCTGAAATTTTATTTTTGCAAGAGACTAGGCTCACCTCCTTGGCAGATATTCATATGGCCAAGAGAGAGTGGAGGTATGGTCCATCTTACTGGTCTCTTGCGGCCGAGCCTTATGGCGGTTTGGCGGTGTTGTTTAAAACCGGCATGGTAACTGTCCGGCGGGTTATTGAGGTGGAGATTGGGAGATGTATGGTCTTAGAAGTCCTTGTGGGAGGGCAGAACCTGCGCCTAATTAATATTTACGGGCCGCACACAAAGTGGGACAGGAAAAGGAAGCTCCGCAGCGAGGTGGAACCTTAGCGCAGGTGCGCATGACTGGGGGGACCCTGAGCAGGGGGACAGGATAAGGAAGGGGCCGCAAATCGCGGCTGCACAGGGGGCGGGGCTTATGCCTCGAGGCAAGCTCCCTTAAAAGGTCTGGGTGGCGGAGCCATCCATTCGGGTGCCATCTACAGTGAGGCATCACACAGGCAGTTTTTCCCTCCCTCCCTCCCTGGGGAAGTGTCTGGTATGGGTGTCTGTTTTGTAACGCTCTTTGTTTTTCAGGTGGACGTTGGCGTTTGTTCAGGGTTCCTGAGAATTGGGTGGGGTTTGGTACATACATATTAGATGGGTGTACCTTAGTTGTTGGTAGGAGTTGGGGCCCGTCATGGGATGGGCACCTTCCCTATCTGGTTAGGTGGATAGTGGTATATCGTGCTGAAGAATCAAACGAAGGAGGAAGTCATAGCCTTGTGAGCTGATGGGAGCGCGGCTAGAGGTCCGAAGACTTTCTATGGGGTACAGCCGATTACCGGGCACTTTTTCTTTCCCTTTCTCAGGAACCTCGTGTCTACAACTGTTTGGGGTTAATTGTTTTTTGTTAGGTTAATTTATTGCGTAATGGTTAAAAATATATAATTTAATGTTAAAAAGAAGTTTTATATTTAAAAGTTGGTTATTTTTATAAAGTTATTTAATTTTACCTTTTGGATTTTAAATAAAAGGGGCCTTTGGTGGCCATTTAACCCGGAAGGTGTTGCGTGATTTCTATGGGTGGGTTTAAGGTTTTAGGGGTGGGTTTTTGTTTTCTCCCAAGCACTAGGCATACACCAGTCATGCCTTTTTACAAGGATCAAGCCATTTCTTTTTACATCCCGGCAAGTGGTCTTTGGAGGTGACTTTAATACAGTAACTAGGCCCAAGGACAGGAAGGACTTCAAGGACAGGCTGGGATATGACAGCGTTTTTTTAAATAGTATGGTTAGGGATGCTGGTCTTGTGGATGTGCACATTAAGCACCTCCCGGATGACACCGGGTTTACCTTTCACTGTGGTAATAGTCAGAGTAGGATAGACAGGTTTTTTTTTGAACGAGGCCTCTGCTTTCTCACCCCCAGTGGTGCAGGCAGTAGAGTTCTCTGATCACTGTATGCTATCTGTGGCCCTGAATGCTTTAGACGCCCCTCAGAGGGGAAAGGGCATCTGGAGATTGAATTCGACTCTACTCAAGGAAGAACATGTTAGACAATCCTTTGAGGAATTCTTTCAGGCACAGGTGACCATCCTGGACTTTTGTAGCAGCAAGGCTAAGTGGTGGGAGCTGACCAAAAAGGGGATCGCTGGATTCTTGAGGGGCCTAGCCAATAGAAAACAGTTTAATAAATACATGACCTACCAACGTTTGCGGAGGAAGCTGGATATTCTTGTCTCGAGAGGAGGAGATCCTGGGGCAATCTCCGAATTGAAACTCCTTCTCAGGAAGTGTTAATATGACCGGCATGCCTCTTTGGTTCTGGAGAGGGACTATGGGAAGTACCACTCGCCTGACCCTTACCAGAACTGCAAACAAGGTGTAGCTGTTAAAGCGGTCATTGGCCTTAAGGACAGTACAGGTTCCTTGACAAAGTCCAGGTCAGGGATTCTGGAGGTCGTGAGGTCCTTTTATGCCGACCTTCTTGGGAGGAAAGAGCTTGACCGTGACAAGATGGAAAGCTTTTTGGACTCTACTCCAGGTCTAAATGGTGGAGATGTTCCATTGATGAATTTGACAGAGGAGATCACAGTTGAAGAGGTGATGAGGGCAATTGAACAGCTTGCCATCAAAAAGTCACCCGGACCGGATGGCTTAACAGGTGAGTTTAACAAAGCCTTTAAAGCGGAGTTCCACCCTTAAAACCACTTTGTTTCATCCCATCCAGCATACTGGCGTCAGCGCCAGTATGCTGTTTTTTTTTTTTTTTTTAATGCATGTACTTACTTTATAATAAATCATTTAATTTTGTGCGCACCGCGGTATGGCGCACAGACCCAGGAGCTGACTGCGCAGGCGCCGTAAATAGCCGGTCCTAGTTCAGGATTTTTCGGAGGGCTTGACGCGGCTATATACGGCGCCTGCGCAGTCAGCTTCTGGGTCTGTGCGCAGGCGCCGAGAAGAGCCGAACGCTAATCGGCTGTTTCCGGAAGGCGTGACGCCTTATAGCGGCGACATACCGCGGTGCGCACGAAATTAAATGGTTTATTATAAAGTAAGTACATGCATTAAAAAAAAAAAAAAAACAGCATACTGGCGCTGACGCCAGTATGCTGGATGGGATGAAACAAAGTGGGTTTTAAGGGTGGAACTCCGCTTTAAGTCTATTCTGGCCCCACATTTGGTAGAGGTTTTTAACAGTTGTCTTGCTGAGGGGGTGCTTTCCCCTTCCATGAGGCACTCGGCTGTGATTCTTCTGTCAAAGGGTAAAGATTCCTCAATGATTGAGAATTGGCGCCCCATCAGCCTTCTTAATGTCGATAGAAAGATACTGGCGAAGATATTTTTCTGACGCCTATCGTCAGTAGCAGAGTCTTTGCTTTCTCGCCATCAGCACTGTTCGGTCCAGGGTAGGAGCACCTTCACAGCGGTGTTAGCTGTCCGGGAGGCCTTGGAGCAGTGCAGGGCTGCAGGCTGGGGAAAGTATTTGCTGACTTTGGATCAGGCAAAGGCCTTTGATCGTGTTAACCATGAGTAGCTGTGGTTGCTCCTTAGTAAGTACGGTCTGCCGGGTGGTTTTGTTGATTGGCTGAAAGTCTTGTATAAGGGGGCAGAAAGCTTCCCTCTTGTTAATGGTTGGGTTGGGCAGTCCTTTGAGGTTGGCTCCGGGGTGCGCCAGGGTTGTCCCCTGCTCTATGTGTTTGCAATCGACCCCTTCATCAGGAGGCTAGAGAGCGGCATGTTGTGTGGGGTACCAGTGGGGCTCCCGGGTGAGCCGCCATTGAGGGTTGTCGCTTATGCGGATGATGTATCGGTGATTGTCACTGGGACGGATGAGGCGGAGGAGGTGGTCTCTCTGACATCACGGTATTCTGAAGCATCAGGCTCCAAGATCAATCAGGAAAAGAGCGAAGTTTTCTGGATGGAAAAGGAAGGTGAGGGGTTTGATCTCCCGGACACCTTTCCAGTGCCCCAGGAAAGAATTAAGATACTAGGCATTGAATTTGGACCCGGCGATTATGGCCTCAAAAACTGGGAAGGCAGACTGGAAATTGCCAATGCTAAGGTGGCCAACTGGAAGAGATGGAAGTTATCTATGAGGGAAAGGGTTGATCTGATTAAGACCTACCTGATTCCGATCTTCTTGTATGTCAGCTTTGTCTGCATCTTGCCAGTGTCTCTCTATGCTAGGGTCAGTAGTGTGTTCTTTCAGATGCTGTGGGGGAACAGACTGAACCCCATCAAGAGGAATGTCACCTACCTATCCAGGAGGGAGGGTGGCTTAGGTATGGTCAACCCAGTTATTTTCTTTTCACTGTTATTTCTCAAGTTTAATATTGGTAGTATGCTTGCAGTGGAACCTCCTGGATGGGCAGGCATATTTAGATCTTGGTTTAGGCCTTTTCTGCGACTTTGGGAAGAAGGTGGCCAAGTGAAGAATCGCAGGGGTCATCGTGGTCAGCTACCAGCCTATGTAGCTCCGTGCCTGAAGTTACTGCGGCAGTGGCGATTGTCGGCTGAAGATCTCCGATCGGTTCCGAGGAAAGACCTTATGAGTCGAGTCTTGAGCGAAGTCTTTCATGACCCACTGGCCTTAAGGGATTGCCCAGGCCCAGTTTTGAGGGTGGGGTTGAGGCTGATTAATTTGGATAGAATACCCCCTAAATTTAGGGATCTGGCCTGGTTGTGCTTCCATGGGAAACTCTATGTTAGGGGCAATTTGAAATTCCGCAGTGGGATGGATCGTAGCTGTCCTCGCGAGGAGTGTGCAGATGAAGAGGAGACTATGGACCATTTTCTGGTTCGTTGCCCTTTTAACATAGAAGTGTACAAACAGGTGGGGCGGGCCCTCGGTGTTCCTTTCCTCTCCAGGCTGGGTTATGCTGAGTGGGTGTACGGAGCATTCAGTACCGGTGGAGGTTTTTGTTTGGATACACTTTTTTTAGTTAGCCTAGTGGTCCGTTATTTCACCTGGAACGCACGGTGTCAGGTCAGCATTCGGCGATAAATCCTTCCTGTTGAGGTGGTGGTGTATGACATTCTGCATGAGGTGGGGAAGATTCGGGGGCTTGAGAGAGACAAGCGGGGTCAGGGGGCTTGGCTGAAGGCGTGGAGGGGTTTCAGGCCTCCCTGACTGCCAGGAGTCTCTTTCCCGGGTGTGGCTGTCTGTCTCTTATCACCCTAGATTGTTATTATTTTTGATACATTTTTGATAAATGGCTGCGTACATAGGTGACGGGTTGTGCCTCTTAGGCCCTCTCTGCTGCTTTATGTAAATAGTTTTGTGGTAATATTTTGGTCTCTCTTTGGTGTCTCAGTGGGAGGAATAGTGTCCCATCATTGGTGTCTCAGTGGGAGGAATAGTGTCCCATCATTGGTGTCTCAGTGGGAGGAATAGTGTCCCATCATTGGTGTCTCAGTGGGAGGAATAGTGTCCCATCATTGGTGTCAGTGGGGGGAAATAGTGGTCCATCATTGGTGTCTCAGTGGGAGGAATAGTGTCCCATCATCGGTGTCTCAGTGGGAGGAATAGTGTCCCATCATTGGTGTCTCAGTGGGAGGAATAGTGTCCCATCATTGGTGTCTCAGTGGGAGGAATAGTGTCCCATCATTGGTGTCTCAGTGGGAGGAATAGTGTCCCATCATTGGTGTCTCAGTGGGAGGAATAGTGTCCCATCATTGGTGTCAGTGAGGGGGAATAGTGTCCCATCATTGGTGTCAGTGGGGGGGGGGATAGTGTCCCATTATTGGTGTCAGTGGGGGAATAGTGTCCCATCATTGGTGTCAGTGGGAGGAATAGTGTTTCCCTCATTGTATGGTTCTTTGTTTCCCCTTTTACTGGTTGAACTGGTTGGACTTGTGTCTTTTTTTCAACCAGACTAGCTATGTAACTTTGTATCGTATACCAATGTGCATATCTAATCGCTTTTCAGTGACCAGTTCCCGGTCTCATTCTGGTGCCTCCCCTTTTCTCTTCCTCCCAGGGAACCATTATTGGATTTTCGGTTTTTGCCTTTGGCCTTCTCTCCCCGGCTGGATATATACTGATGAACCTTCCCACTCCTCCCAGACACTAGAGGGAAACGTCTGCCATCTGTGACCGCACCAGGATCAGACACTAGAGGGAGACGTCTTCCATCTGTGACCTCACCAAGATCAGACACTAGAGGGAGACGTCTTCCATCTGTGACTGCACCAAGATCAGACACTAGAGGGAGACATCTTCCATCTGTGATCTCACTAAGATCAGACACTAGAGGGAGACGTCTTCCATCTGTGACTGCACCAAAATGGTGCAACATATTCAGTATAGAGATGCAGAAACCCTACGATTAAACCGAATCACAATATCTATAGATATTCTAAAAGTTATATATTATGTTTTATTATTTGTATAGAGAACGTTTGGGTGTATTTAAAAAAAAAAATTGCAGAGCTTTTCTGTGAAACTGCTTCATTGTGTGTGGATAGGGCAAAATCAAATGTTTTCTCTGCAGGTCGAATGTGCTTTTTAGATCAAACCAGGAAATTACCACTAGATGGAGCTGTAGATCATAGATAATTTGTTTTTTCTTCTTATGATCATCATCTCCATCTAGTGGCCAAAATCATTTAAATGAATTTTGGATATTTAAAAAAAAAAAAATCATCTGTATGGGTATCCCTGGTGGGTTGGGGTGAGACGTTCAGTTCCTAAATGTTTTTAACATTGTATTGAATAATAATTTCTGTGATCAATAAACATTGTTTATTGAATCTGGTATATAATCTCCCCTATGTGTGTGTCTTTTTTTTTTTTTTTGTGCAATTCTTTTCCTTCCAAATCCGTTTAACAATTTTTTTCCGAAAATTCCTAAATTTGAATATTCAAAAATCTGTAAATTCTCAAATTCGTAAATTCATAAATTAGAAAATTCGGAAATTCGAAATTTCGAAAACGCAGAAATGCAAAAATTAGAAAATTTGTGAATTCATACATTTATAAAGTTTAAACATGTGAAAATTTATAAATTAGAAGATTCTAAAATTAGAAAATTCAGAAATTCTAAACTCCTAAAAAATGCATAAATGAGGAAATTTCGTACATTTATAAATTTAAAAATGTGAAAATTCAGAAATTCTAAAAATCGAAAATTTGGAAATGAATACATTTAAAAATGAAAAAATTCGGAAATTTGAAAATCCAAAAACCTCAATCTGAAATAATAACTAAATAATAATAACTTAACTATTAATTTATAGGTATTGGAATTTCCTTTTCAATTTTGGCTGTTGGTGAATGTAACAAATAAAAATTTATTCGAAGTTACAAAATATCCGAAATAACGAAACTAGGAATGAATTTTCTTAGTTTCTGTTGGTAAATTTTGTTAAATAAGTCTTTTTTTTTTTCATTGATGTGCACTGATGGGTTTCACTGATAGGCGGCAGTTATGGGCAATGATAGGTGGCACTGATGGGCAGCATTTAGAGATGCTGTTTGGCTCTGATTGGAGAGCCTATAAATGGCACTTCCATGTGTACATGTGACCAACTGTGATTGGACACAGCCGATCACATGGATAAAGAGCCGCGTTATCGTCTCTTTTACTGAGATGGGGTCATGCCGTGTCCTAGGAACGGTGACACTGGGGCAACGTCATATGACGTCATCCCAGGACAAGGGGAGGATCGGGGGGTCCACCATCACTTATTATACGGCGGGTGGGAGGCAGCTAAAGGCAGATATAAAAGACATAAATAAATATAAAAGTGTTTTTTCATATACAAGCTGTGTGAGAGCCTGAATGCGACTTGGTATCAGCCCCAGGTGGTTTCCTAAATCTGGCTGCAGGACTTCAGCCGGCTTTGCGGGATGCCGGGACTTACTTGCAAACCCGGGGCGATCCCGGTCAATCCGGGACGGTTGGGAGGTATGTATGTACAACAGTGCTCAGACTGAAAGAGGGAGAATCAGCACAATGAGTCAGTTTTGGCTGCAGTGCAAGGAGCATGCTGAGAGGAGGAGAGGTCAGAAAGAAATTAGGACTTGTGAGAAGAACGAACATTTATTAGCTCCAAAGTCCTCATGTGTAAGATCTGCTTTTGCCCCTCGCATTACTTATTTTCAGCCACAAGATGCCTCAGTCTTTTGGATTAAATGATAGGCAGAAGCAGAACAGCAGCCAAAAAAAGAAAAAAAACAGGCTTTAACCCATGCAGTACTTTTTTTCAGCCACAAGACGTCCTCCGTAATTAAAAAAAACCTGCAGTACTTATTTTCAACCACAAGGTGTGCTCAGTCTACCAGGTTGAATGGCATCCGGTGCACCGTCATACTCCGCTCCCCATCACAGACTGCTACGGAAGTGCTGTGGTGAGCAACTGCGCATGTGCGATGCGTTCCAAACGCATCTGAGATGCGTTCCAAGGCATTTATGACAGTGCACACCAGCGAAACCTCGTTCGGCATCCAGGCTCTTTTCTCAACATCCCCGTGGATTGGAGGATGTTAAAAAAAAAACCAGGAGGCCGAGCGAGCGGAGTGAGGACGTGAGGCCGTGAGGCCGACTGGCCACTTTCCCCTATGTCCACGTCGCCCTTCGCTGGTGTGCACTGTCGTAAATGCATTGGAACGCATCGAATGTATTCAAAATAACAAATTTCGATTATAAAGAAATGACCAAAAAAAAAAAATTAAACAAAAACAAACACATTTTTCGTCAGTACATGTCTACAATAAGGACACCCCCATAATATGGTGTGACAAAGTTTTAGGAGTACAAAAGACAATTCAAATAATCTAACAATTTATTTCAGAATAAAAAAAAATCTGAATTTATATAATTATTAATAATATAATAGTAATAAATGTATAAATTAAATAGTTATTGTTATTATTTTATTCATATTTTTTTTTTAAATTTAATCTTTAAATGGCCGGCGTTCTGCTCCTCCCCCACCCACCTGCACCAATCAGAACAATAGTTTGCACACCCCGTTGGGGGATGGTGGGTCTCGGATGGCGGATGGTTCTCTCCGTTAATGAAGATATTCGCCCCGGAGGAGTCTTCCTGAACGCCGATCGTCTTTTCACAGATCAGAGGGTTTGGTGTGGTGCCAGGAGGAGGCTCTCCCAGGACAGGGGGACGGAACGCGCCGGGCGGAGGATTCAGCTGTAAATGTGTTTATTGTCGTAAATTAAAATAAACATCTTCACTGCCAAAGAAACCGATCGCTCCCCCTCCTCCCGAAACAATGTAATGAAGCAGTTTGTTGTATGTTTTATAGACATGCAAAACAATGGCCTGATGATCCTTCCAGAAATCCAAAGACTTCATAACTTCCTGTGATCAACACAATGCCTCTTCTGTACTGAAATCCTATCTGGTGTCCTAGCCAATGTTACTGCAGAGAACTAAAACCCCCCATCTTATGGGGATAAGGAGGGAGGTGTCCTGTAGTTCTGCCCAGGGCTGACAATATTGCTCCCCCATATATACAGTATATTATAGTGATGAGGGGGAGGTGTTCTGTAGTTGTGTCCTAGGCTAACAACTCCTCTTCTCCATAGATACAGTACAATAAGCGAGGTGTTCTGTAGTTCTGCCCAAGGCTGACAACACCGCTCCTCAATATATACAGTATAATAAGAGAGGTGTTCTGTAGTTTTGCCCAAGGCTGACAACACCGAACAGTAAAATAAGAGAGGTGTTAAGAAAACAAGGACAGGGGGAGGTGTTCTGTAGTTCTGCTATGGGTTGACAAAAATCGCTCCTCCATAGATACAGTACAATAAGGGAGGTATTATGGAGATGAGGAGTAAGAGGTGTTCTGTAGTCAGCAGGAAGACTGTAACAATCTGACAGTCAGTCAGTCAGATTCAAGACAATGGCCCATTACCGGCAGGAGCCCGAGGCCGTTACCGGCAGGAGCCCGAGGCCCATTTTCGGCAGGAGCCCGAGGCCCATTACCGGCAGGAGCCCGAGGCTCATTACAGGCAGGAGGAGGTCCTTGTCCCCATCAACATGGGTGTGCAGGGAGGAGGGGCTGCTGATGGGTGGAGTGCGTGAGTAGCCGGCGCTCCCGTGCTGTTCGTATGTCCCGCAGTGTCAGAGGCTAACAGAGGGATATGGTGGCTGCGGGGAAGGAGTGTGGGATCGTAGGTCCGTAGGATCATGCCGAATGGCGGGTGCTATACCCACAGCCTGTCTGCCTGCTAGGCCCGTTCACGGTGGTAGTGCTGCTGTTATGCCGTCATGAGCGTATCAAGCTGACCACAGGCTTCGCGGGCTTGTCCGCCCGCTCGCCTCAACCCTCCCCCGTCTCCTCTGTCCTTCTCCTTGTCCCTCCTTCTCCCGCTCCTTCCCTCGTATTGGGTCCTCGTATTGGGTCCGTATCAGGTCCCGGGATCTATGGGGTCAGACTGAGAGGACCGGAAACGCTCGGTGGCAGCGGCGTGAGTAGATGGGAAGGGGGCTTACCGGGTTACCGTCGGTGAAGGTGGTGTGTGCCTGACCCCCCCGGTCTGGTCTGGCGCCTGTCCTTCTGGTGCTGGGATTGCTTGGCTCGTGACGCCTGGGCGCCGGGTACATTCGTTCGAGGATCGGACGCGGGAGTTGAGAGGGGGGTTCATTAGATCACCTGACTATCGTATCATTGGACTTTTTCGATTTTGGATCGATTGTGGATCGGATCCCTCCCTACCCTCGCCACCCCTGCTGCCGCTCAGCCGCTCAGCCGATGCGATGGGGGATCGGATTTGACTTGTCATTAGTTGCCTTCTGCCTTTTGGTATTGGTGTGCTGCCTGGCTGAGAGTGGGAGACACTTGGATAGTTGCTTTCAGGCGCCAACGAACGTGGCTAAAATATCAGCTTCAAGCTTTCCTGTAGTAGCAGCTTTAGTCTGTCTATCCCGTCTATCCCGGCAATCTGGTAAAACAAGACCCCGGAGACTTCTGAGGAAAAGTCCATACAGCTTCCTTACACAGCTTTTCAAGAAGCGTTATTCTGTGAGTAAAATTTAAGATAAGGTCTCCCTGGTTTGGTGAGTAGCTTTGGAGCAGTAGAAGTTGGAATTAAGAATTAAGAGAGAATTAAGGTTAAAAGTGGATAACTGCTCTGTATGCTCTAATTGCTGTGAACTGTGAACTGTAAAATGCTCTAAAAAAAACAGCAGTTGCCTGTAAAGTGGCAAAAGGGAGATTATTGCTTGCATTGCTCTGGTAATAATAGGACGTATGCAAGAACGCAGAAAGCGACTATTTTTATGCGCACTGATACATAGAGTACACAGAGTATTTACATTTTATCCGCATCCATATAAAATGAGCAGCAAAATTTAATGAACTGTTCTTCTGTCCCTCGGTTGAGATTGGTCTTAGATTGGTCCACTGTTAAAGCAGATAACCGCTCTATGGCCGTATGTTCTAATTGCTGTACACTGTAAACTGTAAAATGCTCTAAAAAAACAATTGCCTAGAAACTGACAAAAGAGGGACTCCTGTTCATGCCGTTCTGGTGATAACAGGACGTATATAAGAACATAAAAAGCAACTATTTTATGCATACACAGAGTATTTAAATTGCACCAGTATCCATATAAGTTGAGCAGCAAAATCCAGAGAACTGTCAAACTGTTGAAACCAATGTAATATTGGTCTAAGGTTAAAAGAGGATAATTGTTCTATGGCCGTATGTCTTAACTGCTGTAAACTGCGAACTGTTAAAAGCTCCTAACCACCAGCAGTTGTTTGTAAACTGGCAAGGGGGAGTCTCTTTCCGGTTATACTTTGGCGATAATAAGACGTATACAAAACGCAGAAAGTGAATACTTTATGTTCACTGATACAAAGAGTATTTAAATTGCACCCGTATCTATAAAAAATTAGCAGCAAAATCTAGTGAACTGTGGAACTGTTGAATAACCATAAACTAAAAATATTAAATCACTAGAAGCCCTGAGTACCCTAGAATGTCCTACACTAGAAATAACATTAGCTCTATATAAGGACTTGAACCCTTTAGTCGAAGGAACCTTTTTACACAAATTAGCGAATAAACCAAAATAGTCTATGATAAAGGGTAACCAGAGGAAATTAGGACGCTAGATAAGGATGAGAGGTAGGACACAAAGAGGTGCATCCGCAAATCCATCTAGAATAAGTGATAGCCCTAGTACAATCAAAAAATATCTAATAAAAAAAATCCACCTAAAGATAGCCCAGATAAAATGGCAACAACAAGGTGCAGAAAACAGGAGCAAGAAGACAATCAGAAGCATTAGAAAGACGAATCAACAGAAGACTGTAACGGTCACCACCGCTTACGACCTTCCATCCAGCCACGACAAGCTTATCTGACACACTCCGACAATATTGCATACACGATCCATATCAATTCCCATAAACAAGACGAGACTCAAGCTCTGCACTTGCTTTCAAATATATGAACCATTTATTGATATGTTCTCAGCTTCTTATACAGTTTCAAGCATAATGCAGTTAATCACAGGACAATGTAGTCTCCACCCCCCTTCACACCATGGGGGGGCTTCAATCACATTCTAAAAGACATTTCAAAATACAATTACACAATGCCTTGACCTCCGTCCACATAACTATGGCCAGTTACAAGGTAGACATGTCGGCATCGCTACTGACGAGATACATTACATTTCCAAATACAATCACACCTGAGCCTCAATACATTGCTGTATGAATAGAATTCAATTAATTTTTAGCATAACACAATAGGGTAAACAGAGAGCTTCACACAATGAAAGAGTCTTTCTTGCAGTTAACACCTTTTCAACAGAATGTGTCTTTCACAATGAATAGCCAACACCTCAAGACACTTCAATAGCCTTTATACAATGTCTTGTCACTTGTCGTGTGCCCAGATGGAATAGGCAACAGCTTGTGATATCTCAAGACATCCACTTTGTAATATTCCAGTCCTGCAATATTAATTATTATTAATGTCCCATCTCATGTAATATATGAATTATGATTCTTTGTCACCCTATGGCCCTAGTGGACATAAGGTGACCCTAGACATAGGAATATCTCAGTCTGTCACGGTTCATCCCGTTACAAAGACCAACTCCCTACTAAAGGAGAAATTGCCGAAATGTTTGCGAGAATGGAATTGGTCATGAATAAATGTAAACTTCTCTCAAAGGAGAAATGGAATCATTACATGAAGACATGAACCATATTTTGAGAAAAGTAGAAGAAATGGAAGAAAAAATAAATTCACAGGCTGCAGAAGTTAAAGCGGAGTTCCACCCAGGAAAACAACATTTGCCCATATATCTTAAAAAAATTAAATCAAAAAAAAACCTGAAAAAAAAAAAAAATACTCACCCGAAATACCTGTTGCTATGCGGAAGTCCGTAATCTGCCTCTTCCACACCGCGGTGTCTTTCCTTCTGCTTCTTCTGCTTGTGAATCGGGCGCGCTGCTTTCTGGGAACTGTGTGTGTTCTCAGAGAGCAGCCGCCCATTCACAAGCCAGCGTGAGACTCACGCAGGCGCAGTAGGAAATGGGCAGTGAAGCCGTACGGCTTCACTGCCTGTTTCCCATAGTGTGAATGGCGGCGCGGGACCCGGAGCGATCGTGGGATCGGCATCGGGGGGGGGGGGCCATCAGCGCGGGCAACTAGGACAAGGTAAGTGTCCTTATTTAAAGTCAGCAGCTACACTGTAGCTGTTGACTTTAAAAAAAAAAAAAATTGCGGCTGGAACACCCCTTTAATGAAATAAAAGAACAGATGAAAAAGTTACTAAAAGAACAAAGAGATTTGAGATACAAGTTGAAAGACCAGGAAAACCGAAATAGACGGAAGAATTTGAAGATCAGAGGTCTCCGAGGAACAAGTAGAGCATGGGTCTTCAAACTATGGCCCTCCAGTTGTTCAGGAACTACAATTCCCATCATGCCTAGTCATGTCTGTGAATGTCAGTGTGTTACAATGCCTCATGGGACGTGTAGTTCTAGAACAGCTGGAGGGCCGTAGTTTGAGGATCCCTGAAGTAGAGGATCTCCAAGGAAAAATTGACAAAATATTCGGGCAGATGATAGGCAAAACTGAAACGGAGAAAATAAAATTAGAGCGAGTTCATAGAATAAGAAAACCTGCAGGAATACCTGAGGCTCTCCCAAGAGACGTTATCGTGCGATTCCATAATTTTCAGGATAAGGAGCAGATCCAAATATACCTGAAATCAAAGGGGCCTGCTAAAATGGAGGAATCCACATTGCAGATCTTTCCAGACTTGGCAGTGGAGACATTAGCCAGGAAAAGAATATTAAAACCATTAACGGAACAGCTAAAACGACATGATACTCAATACTTCTGGGGCTTTCCATCTTGCTTAGTTGGAAGAAAAGACGGACGATCTGCTACCCTAAGATTTCCCGAAGATACAGTGAATTTTTTCAAAAAGTTGAATATTCCAGAAATAGAGATACCGGGCTGGTGGGAAAGAGCGGAAAAATATGTCATAATAGCACAAAACTCATGGCAACAGATCGCAAAGAAAAAATAAATACGTATTGAAACATAGGGAGGTTAAGACGGTAGGGGACGGGTATTTTTGGAGAGTGAGGGCGATTTCGGGGGGGGGGGGGGTTGAGGGGGGGAGATAGGGTGACATGGGGAGAAGATGAAGCATACAGTCACTATAAAAAATTATATATATATATATATATATATATATATATATATATATATATATATATATATATATATATATAAAACTTAAGAAAGGGATGTTACGGGCACGGGAACCCCTTAAAGGGGGCTGACCTCTCACCAACTGCCCATACTGACCCCAACCTCAAGAGGACAGAATCGTAGGGCCAGATGGAGGAGGGCCACGGATCTATAGGCCTATGGGAGGCCAATAGCCCCATATACAGGGGGGGAGCGTGGGGAGGGGGAGGGAGATGGAGGAGGGATGGACAAGGAGAGAATGCCTCTAAAAATATTTACAGGAAAGTCTTAAACTACTTAATAGTATTCGATGGTAAAAGTTAAATTAGTTTCCTATAATGTTCGCGGTATAAACGACCCCATCAAAACTGCTAATATACTCAGAGAGTTGGCTTCTTTAAAAACGGAAGTCATATTCCTACAGGAAACACATTTGACTTTGAGTACATGCCGTAGAATTAATACGGACGAGTTTCCTTTATGGTTTTATGCTGATTCCCCCACCCCACGAGCTAAAGGAGTGGCAGTAGGGTTTGCCAGGGGCACTCGGTTTACTATCACTGAAAGAAAAGTAGACCCTGAGGGTCGCTTTCTATTCCTTAACGGAAGTTTAAATGGACATGGGATTTCCCTGGCGAACATCTATTGCCCGAATAGGAAACCAGCCCAATATTTAACAAAAGTAATAGAAGACTTTATGAGTTTTAAGAAAGGGGAGGCTGTGATGGGAGGAGATTTACATTTTTGCTTGGACCCTAAAGTGGATAGTACGTCCCAGGCACAGACGAGTGAGATGAGTCAGAGAAATAAACTAAAAAAGAAGATGCACCAACATCAGCTGGTAGACGTATGGCGAATAAAGCACATAAACCAGAGAGACTATACATTTTTCTCGCCCGTGCATGGGACGTACACCAGAATTGATTATTTTCTGCTAGAACATAGGCTGCTCGAGTGGGTAGAGGATACAAAGATTGAAATTATAACCTTTTCAGACCACGCCCCTATTTCTCTTCAATTTAGAATAGGGGAGCAAGACAACCGAAAAGTAAACTGGCGATTAAACGAAGAACTGTTATTAGATAAGGAAATAGAAAAGAAAATAAGGTGGGAGTTGCAACAATTTTTTAGAGAGAATAGTACTGAGGGCATGTCGGAAGCCATAATCTGGGAGACTCATAAGGTTTTTGTTCGAGGAATTTTGATAAAAGAAGGATCTAGGTAAAAAAAATAAAAATAAAGATACAAAAAACAATTTAATTAAAGAAATATCAGAACTTGAACACCTACATAAAGAATCAGGCCAAAGAGATATACTCCAGAAACTTTATAGTAAAAGAGAAGAGTTTAGAGAACTTATAGAACAGGAAACTCGGGTAGAATTTAACATAATTAAGAAAGAACGATATCAATGGGGTAACAAGACAGGGAAACACTTAGCGAGCCTCCTGAAAAAGAAAAAATCTTTGAATTTTATAGAGAAAATAAAAACGGAAACGGGAGAAATAAGATTTAAAACCTCAGAGATTATAGATAACTTCCAAAAATTCTATAAAGACCTCTACTCAATTAATAAGGACAACACTAAAGGGGAAACAAAGTTAAGGTTAGAAAAAACAAAAACATACTTGGGAAAGGCAGAGTTAAATAGCATACCAGAACATAAACTTAAGACCTTAGAAACGCCCATAACAGAGGAAGAAATTATAAAAACTATTCGAGAACTATCTAACGGTTAAAGCCCCGGTCCTGATGGATTTATAACTCTATACTATAAATTACTGTCCGATGTATTAACTCCAAAACTATGTAGTTACTATAATGGAATAGGAGATAAATGGGAAATGAGGAAGGAAAGTTTAGAATCGTTAATAACTGTAATACCTAAAGGGAAAGACAATAGTTTATGCTCCAGTTACAGACCGATCTCGCTCCTCAATATAGACTTAAAAATCTTTTTAAAAATTCTGGCTAATAGGCTGAAAAATATCATGCCAGACGTAATACATACAGATCAAGTGGGGTTTATTACAGGAAGAGAAGGGAGAGATAACGGAATTCGATCGCTTTTGATTATTGAGGAAATCAAAAGAAGTGGAGTCCCAGGCCTGTTAATGTCTGTCGACTGGGGTTTCATGCAGAATACTTTAGAAGCATTAGAAATTGGACCCAGAATGAGGCAATGGATAGGAGCCCTGTATAACAAACCGATGGCAAGAATCAAAATTAATGGGAAGATATCTGATCCTTTCGAACTAAGAAACGGGACTCGACAGGGATGCCCATTGTCCCCGCTGCTGTTCACGCTTGTATTAGAACCCCTTTTGAACAAGATAAGGCGAAACGTGGACATCAGGGGGATAATGGTGGGAGGGGAGGAACATAAAGTGGCAGCGTATGCCGACGATATTCTATTCTATATATCAAACCCAAGGGCAAGTCTGCCTAGTATAGTTAAAACAATAAAAGAATATGGTATGCTATCGAACTTTAACCCCTTCCATACAGGGCATTTTCACCCCCTTCCTGCCCAGACCAATTTTTAGTTTTCAGCGCTGTTGCACTTTGAATGACAATTGCGCAGTCAGGCAATACTGTACCCAAATTAAATCATTATGTTTTTTTCCCCACACAAATAGAGCTTTCGTTTGGTGGTATTTGATCATCTCTGCGGTTTTTATTTTTTGCGCTATAAACAAAAGAAGAGCGACAATTTTAAAAAAAACACAATATTTTTTCCTTTTTATTTAATACATCTCACAATATTTTTTTAAAAAAAAACTTTTTTTCCCCTCAGTTTAGACCGATACGTATTTTACGTATTTTTGGTAAAAAAAAAACGCAATAATCGTATATTGATTGGTTTGCGCAAAAGTTATAGCGTCTACAAAATAGGTGATAGATTTATGGCATTTTTATTTAATTTTTTTTACTAGTAATGGCGGCGATCTGCGTTTTTTTTTTTTGTGACCGTGACGTTGCGGCGGACATATCGGACACTTTTGACACGTTTTTGGGACCGTTCACATTTACACAGCGATTATTGCTATAAAACTGCACTAATTACTGTGTAAATGTGACTGGCAGGGAAGGGGTTAACACTAGGGGGCGCTGAAGGGGTTAAAATGTGTCCTAAAAGTATGTTCTAACTGTAGAGGGAGGGGGACTCACAGGGGGAGGAGATCGATGTGTGTTCCTCTGTACTGGGAACACACATCAGTCTCCTCACCGCTGACAGGAGGTGGATCTGTGTGTTTACACACACAGATCCACACTCCTGCCGTGATTTCCGGAAATCGCGGGTGCCTGGCGGCAATCACGGCCGTCGGGCACGCGCGCGGGATCGCGGGTGGTGCCGCGCGCGCGTGCGCGCGCCGCCGGCGGCGGCGCGCGCGCGCTAGAACGCCGTGAAGACAGGACGTTGTGCAACGTCCTGTCTCATCGGCAAGGGGATCACCATGACGTGATTCCCCTATACGGCGGTAGGGAAGGGGTTAAGATAAACCCAATTAAATCAGAAATATTGAATATCAATCTTACTAAAAAAGAGGGGAAGGCTTTGCAGAAAGATTTTCCATTTTGTTGGAAAAAAGATTTAAACTACCTCGGAATTAGATTAGGAAATTCTAAAGAGACTCTGTATAAAACCAACTTTATACCATTATTGAATGATATCAAAGAAGACCTTAACAGAATTGCACCAGGACAACTAACATGGACCGGGAGGATAAATATTTTTAAAATGATAATTTTACCAAAAATTATCTATAAAATTCAGATGCTTCCAATTCGAATCCCGCAAGCTTTTTTTTAAAAAACTGCAAGCAATGTTCCTTAAATTCATATGGAGGGGGAAAAAACACGAATTAAGTTAACACTTTTGACAAAAGATAAGACACAAGGGGGTTGGGGGCACCGGATTTCAAAAATTATTATTATTCAATTATTTTATCACGAGTTATAGAATGGGCAAAAAATAATGTAGAAAAAAGATGGGTAGTAATGGAAAATAAATTAAGTAAAACTGCACTCGGGAAGGTAATCTGGATTCCCACCACAATATAGAAAACTAAGCCCTGAAGTCCACGACATCACAAGACACGCCCTAGCACTTTGGGACCAGATTCATAGGAAAGAAGGATGGAGTTTTAACTCACCATTTATACCCTTAAAAAATACCCAATTTTTTCCCCCGGGAGAATTTTTTTTTTTCGGTAATTGGATTAAGAAAGATGACACCCAATTAAAAGATTTTATGGAGCAAAACAGATTACTATCATTGCAGGATCTGGAAAAAAAGAGAGATCTCGTGTTGATTGATGAATGGAGATATGCTCAAATAAGACATTTTTTTGAAAGTCTCCCACAGCCTGTTAGATCTGAAACAAATTTACGGCCACTCGAAAGACTTTGTATAACGAAAACCGATAATGGAATAATTTCGATGTTATATGAAATTTTGAATGCCTTAAAGAAACAGAGCGTACCTCCATTCATCAAAAAATGGGAAGAAGAAACGGGTTCAACAATAAATGAATTTGAATTGAGACAGATAATAAATAGGGTCCATGTTACTTCTATAAACAATAAAGTAATGGAACAGAATTAAAAATGTTTGGTAAGATGGTATCTTACACCAGATAAACTACACTCATCCCTAGGAATTAATTCGCGTTTTTGTTGGAGAGGTTGTAGAGAGGTGGGCACAATGACACACATTTGGTGGTCTTGCTCAAAAGTTAAAAAAATTTCGTCAAAAATTAGACAAAAAATTTAAGAAATAATAAACATGAATATACCGGAGGACTTTTGGGTCTGCGTTTTGCACGGGGCTCGAATGCCAACCAAAAAATATTTAAAGACACTAATTCCAGATTTTCTTAATGCCGCAAAAAGTCAGATCTCGAGTAACTGGCAACAAGAAGAGAGCCCTACATTAAGAGAATGGGGGAAAAAGCTTGATGAAATTTATTACAATGAATATTTAAGATATAGAGAGGAGGAAACTTGGGCAGATTTTGAAGACAAATGGGATATCTGGAAAAAATATAAATCTAAGATGGAACACGCAGAAATGATGGAAGCTTAAGTAACAATGAGGGGAGGAAATTACCGAATAGAAGAGACGATAGAGGCCTAGTAAGAGGAATGGTAGGAGGTTGGGGAGGAGGGGGATGGGGGGGATGGGGGAGGAGTGGGATGGAGAGGGGAAAATATATATATATATATATATATATATATATATATATATATTTTCCACATATGATGCAAAACCTCGAGTCGAGACATAATCATTGAACGTAACCATGAGCAGGTCTCAAGTTATGGTTAAGTCTGAAGTGGAACAAGAAAAAAAATAAAAAAATTACAGGCAGGAGCCAGAGGCCCATTACAGGCAGGAATCCGAAGCCCATTTTAGGCATGAACCCGAGGCCCATTACAGGCAGGAACTTGAGGCTCATTACAGGCAGGAAACAGAGGCCCATTATAGGCAGGAACCTGAAGCTCATTACAGGCAGGAACCTGAAGCCCATTACAGGCAGGAATCCGAGGCCCATTACCGGCAGGAACTCAAAGCTCATTACAGGCAGGAACCCGAGGCCCATTATAGGCAGGAACCTGAAGCTCATTACAGGCAGGAACCCAAAGCTCATTACAGGCAGGAATCCGAGGCCCATTAACGGCAGGAACCCGTGGCCCATTACAGGCAGAAACCCGAAGCTCATTACCGGCAGGAACCCAAGGCCCATTACAGGCAGGAGCCCGAGGCCTATTACAGGCAGGAGCCGAGGCTTATTACAGGCAGGAGCACGAGGCCCATTACAGACAGGAATCCAAAGCCCATTACAGGCAGGAACCTGATACCCACTACAGGCAGGAAGGCGAGGCTCATTACAGGCAGGAACCCGAGGCCCATTACAGGCAGGAACCAGAGGCCCATTACAGGCAGGAACCCAAAGCTCATTACAGGCAGGAACACAAAGCTTATTACAGGCAGAAATCCGAGGCCCATTACTGGCAGTAACCCGAAGCTCATTACAGGCAGGAATGCCAGGTCCATTACAGGCAGGAATGCAAGGCCCATTACCGTCAGGAACCCAAGGCCCATTTTAGGCAGGAGCCCGAGGCCCATTACAGGCAGACGCCTGAGGCCCATTACAGGCAGTAGCCTGAGGCCCATTACAGGCAGGAACCCAAGGCCCATTACAGGCAGAAACCTGAGATCCATTACAGGCAGGAGATCAAGGCCCATTACAGACAGGATCCCGAGGCCCATTACAGGCAGGAACCTGAGGCCCAATACAGACAGGAACCCGAGGCCCATTACAGACAGGAACCCGAGGCCCATTACAGACAGGAACCCGAGGCCCATTACAGACAGGAACCCGAGGCCCATTACAGGCAGGAACCTGAGGCCCATTACAGGCAGGAACCTGAGGCCCATTACAGGCAGGAACCTGAGGCCCATTACAGGCAGGAACCCGAGACCCATTACAGGCAGGAACCCGAGACCCATTACAGGCAGGAACCCGAGACCCATTACAGGCAGGAACCCGAGACCCATTACAGGCGGGAGATCAATGCCCATTACAGGCAGGAGCCCGAGGCCCATTACAGGCAGGAACCTGAGGCCCATTACAGACAGAAACCCGTGGCCCATTACAGACAGAAACCCGCGGCCCATTATAGACAGGAACACGAGGCCCATAATAGGCAGGAACCCGAAGCTCATTACAGGCAGGAATCCAAGGCCCATTACAGACAGGAACCTGAGGCCCATTACAGGCAGGAGCCCGAGGCCGATTACAGACAGGAATCTGAAGCCCATTACAGACAGAAATCCGAGGCCCATTACAGGCAGGAACTTGATACCCATTACAGGCAGTAGCCTGAGGCCCATTACAGGCAGGAACCTGAGGCCC
The DNA here is from genome assembly GCA_029574335.1 of Rana kukunoris. Taxonomy (NCBI): domain Eukaryota; kingdom Metazoa; phylum Chordata; class Amphibia; order Anura; family Ranidae; genus Rana; species Rana kukunoris. The sequence continues at coordinate 144,838,581 of CM056059.1, read as the reverse complement.
ATTACAGGCAGGAGCCCGAGGCCCATTGGTTGTGTAGAAAAAAAGATGTAAAAAGCGTGGGTTCTTTATGCGCTTACTTTTAGATCCTATCTTGTAGGCTTGGTGTGCCACCAGATGGATCACCTCCTTTTATGCACCGCCCTTTAGTTAGGGGTACCTTAGCCGGGTCATTTGTTTTTATGCATCTACCAGAGGAAGTTTTATTCAGGTATTTGATGTCGCAAAAAGATTTCAGTGTCCAGCTTGTTGTCAGGGATTCACCTCCTCCATGCATTCTTCCTCCTCCATGTCTGCAGATCGCCGCCGCTCGTGCACGCGCTCCAACGGCGCGCATGCGTGCACGGCGGGTGGGGGCGCGCGCGCGTGCACGTGAACCTGCGTGGCGCCAAAGGACACTTTAAAAACCTGTTGCTGTTTGCAGCACATTGCTGCCTGATCTGCAGTTGTGACTGGATCCATACCTGAGACCTGTTTGTTTGAGCACCTGTCTGAAATCCTGATTGAACTCTGAACCTGGCTCGTCTGACCATCCGTACCTCTCCAACCCTGACCCGGCTCCTGTTTGACCATTCGCCTGCTTGACTTTTCTGTTGCCAGATCCACCGGCCTGTTAAACCTGTATGTTTCCTGCTTGCCTGTTATGACCTGGCTTGTCCGACCCTGCTGTTCCAGTACACCAGACTACCTTCCAGCTTGTGCCGCTGCAGTCGCAGCTTCCGTGCGGGTCGCTGACCCATCCTCCGCTTCAGCGTCTCAGCATCTTCTCATCAAGAGGTATTCGTCCACCTGCGTCTACTCATCACCACCTCGGCACTCCTACCCCTCTGTGCTCCGCGTCCGCTGTTCCCACTTCAGTGGTTCGTGAACCAGAGCCGTAAGAGAGGCTACCCTGCATCAGACTCTGGTAACCAGGTACGTAACACTTGTACTCTTCCTCCTGTGACTACTGATCCCAGTACCACCCCTTTAGCCACTGCCAACCCACCTGGCTGACTCTCAGGAGACGTCCCTGCCCCCGCTCTCCTTACTCCCGTGCCTCCAGGAAGAGTTTCCTCCGTGTGTTTTGGTTGAATACTTCCAGCACCTGAGCCCCGGCCAAGGTCATCCCACCCAAGCCCTCCATCTTCCACCTGCCTGCCCTTGCTGGCATGACCCATACCTATTTATTAGGTGGCCTGCCCCCTGACAGCCCTTTACTAGGGATTGGCCGAGGCCTAGAAAACAGAAGCTGTTAGGAGGAGTCACCAAGCCGAAATCCCCGAACCCCGACCCAGAGGAACAGCTCAGGCTCATGGCCCCGGACACATGATCTGAAAAAACTTTAAATAATACAGTTTTCAAATCGATCGTATGATAATCTATAAACGTTAGTACACATCTTTTCATAGCCAATCAGGACAGTTCATCCGATAGTATTCGAACATTTTCCTCATACAATACCGGATCACACGATTTTCTTTTAATTGATACAGTTGTCCTCCGAAAATACAATACAAATACAATCTTGTCTCCGCCTCCCTCCTGTAGTTCTCTTTAGTGGGTGGAGCCTGCAGGCCCCTCCCACAGCTCTGATCTCTCTCTCCTTGTTCAGGGGAACTGGTCTTGTCTCCGCCCCTCTCCTGTAGTTCTCTTTAGTGGGTGGATCCAGCGGACTGGGGGGTGGGGGCGCAGACTGCTCAGGTGTCTGGTGGGACTTGTTGCTGAGATCTCCAGACCTAATAATACAATGAATAACTACCGTCAAATGTACACAGAGAAGAGGAAAAGGAAGAGCCGAGGAAGTAAAGGAGCAGAGATGATGATGAAGAGCAGAGGAAGATGAAGAGCAGAGGAAGAGGAAAAGCAAAGAAAGAGGAAAAGCAAAGAAAGAGGAAAAGCAAAGGAAGAGGAAAAGCAAAGGAAGAGGAAAAGCAAAGGAAGAGAAAGAGCAGAGGAAGAGGAAGAGCAGAAGAAGATGAAAAACAGAGGAAGAGGGAGAGCAGTAGAAGAGGAAGATGAAGAGCAGAGGAAAAGCAGAAGAAGAGAAGAGGAAGAGCAAGAGAAGAGGAAGAGGAAGAGGAAGAGGGAGGGAAGAGGAAGAGCAGAGGAAGAGAAATAGCATAGGAAGAGGAAGAGCAGAAGAAGATGAAGAGCAGAGGAAAAGAAAGAGCAGAGAAAGATGAAGAGCAGAGGAAGAGGAAGAGCAGAAGAAGAGCAGAGGAAAAGGAAGAGCAGAAGAAGATGAAGAGCCTAGGAAGATAAAGAGAAGAGGAAGATGAAGAGCAGAGTAAGAGGAGGAGCAGAGGAATAGGAAGATGAAGAGGAAGAGCAGAAGAAGATGAAGAGCAGAGGAAGAGCAGAGGAAGATGAAGAGCAGAACAAGACGAAGAGCAGAGGAAGCGGAAGAGCAGAGGAAGAGGAAGAGCAGAGGAAGAGGAAGAGCGGAAGAAGATGAAGAGCAGAGTAAGATGAAGAGCAGAACAAGACGAAGAGCAGAACAAGACGAAGAGCAGAGGAAGACGAAGAGCAGAGGAAGAGGATGAGCAGAGGAAGATGAAGAGCAGAGGAAGAGCAGAACAAGACAAAGAGCAGAAGAAGATGAAGAGCAGAAGAAAACAAAAGGCAGGAGAAGAGGAGGAGCAGAACAAGTCGAAGAGCAGAACAAGTCGAAGAGCAGAACAAGTCGAAGAGCAGAGGAAGATGAAGAGCAGAGGAAGAGCAGAGGAAGAGCAGAGGAAGAGCAGAGGAAGATGAAGATGAAGAGCAGAGGAAAATGAAGAGCAGAGGAAAATGAAGAGCAGAGGAAAATGAAGAGCAGAGGAAGAGCAGAGGAAGATGAAGGGTAGAGGACGAGGAAGAGCAGAGGAAAATGAAGAGCAGAGGAAAATGAAGAGCAGAGGACGAGGAAGAGCAGAGGACGAGGAAGAGCAGAGGAAGAGGAAGAGCAGAGGAAGATGAAGAGCAGAGGAAGATGAGGAGCAGAGGAAGATGAGGAGCAGAGGAAGATGAAGAGCAGAGGAAGAGGAAGAGCAGATGGATGTAAATAGGAGGAAGGGTCTGTTATTAATGTGATGTAATTATCGGACAATAATTTCATTACCCCTCCCCCGAGTGCCACACTCGCCTGATTGTTGTCATGACAATAAATCCACCGTCATTCTATTTCATCCAATAGAGCCGGTCACCAAACTTGATAGTCTCCGGCGCCCCCCGAGCAACATCTCCTTCTTACTGACCACCCCTCCCCATCCGGAGGAATCGTCAGTTTTTATTTTTCATTTTAAGGGAAAGTTACCAAATCTAAAGCACATTTCATTTGTCTCCGCTGGAAATTACTATATAGACACTTCTACTACACAGCTACTACACCACTACTATACTTCTACTATACTGACACTACACCTCTATTACACCAATATACAAAAAGGGTTGGAATCGCGCTAATCGCGAATCTATGACCAATAAAGGGCACAGTGCGTGCTATAAAAAACAAATTGAATAAATCATGTGAACCCACAAAAAATACTTGAATGGCACACAGGTGTGGATTCGTGTGTGAATCCACCATATGATCACCGAAAAAAGTGTGCAAGAAAAAAGTCACACCTAAGTGCAATTTCAGTGAAAAGCGTTAGACTATTGAAGCCACACAGATATTAAACAAATCAAAAGAAATAAAGAAACTGAATCCCGATAAAAAATTCCACCTGATGGACACAGAGAAGCAAAAACAAAGTCTAGGTTATTGAAAAAAGTCTATGTGGTAAAATCCTCAGATGGAAAATAAATATACCGTCTCCACCTATATGGCGTGTGTATAAATGAAAAGGAAGTCCCAAGGCTGGTACAGATGTATCAATCTCCTGAGTGTCGATCACATATGGACTTGCACAAGTTTGAAACTGCAGATTCTCAGCGCCAAAAAAACAAAAACAAAAACAAAAGAGACTCGCATAGTGTGAAACCTTATGGACAACTGATAACTTCACCCGTGTGGAACGGTCTTGCGACCGGGGGAGGGAATAGTGCAGACCCACCACCACTGTACACACTGACCCTTACCAGATCTGGACCCCGCAGGGTAGATATAAGCACTCAGAGGAGGGGATCGTAGTTCAGTAGCCGTGGGAACATCAGCAGATGACAGTATTGGTGATACCATGTAATGACATAGAACCGCACATAGTGTAAAATCCAATGGTATTTGATATAAAAAAGATAAAGGTTGCACTTACAACAAATGAAATCAAATGAGGCATTAAAAACAAGGTGCCGGCCGGCTGGATGGTACGCGTGCGTCCTTCCGTATGGATGTTTTTAATGGAATTTTTTATCGGGATTCAGTTTCTTTATTTCTTTTGATTTGTTTAATATCTGTGTGGCTTCAATAGTCTAACGCTTTTCACTGAAATTGCACTTAGGTGTGACTTTTTTCTTGCACACAGCTGTCTAATATTAGCGAGTTTTTTCGGTGAGCATATGGTGGATTCACACACGAATCCACACCTGTGTGCCATTCAAGTATTTTTTGTGGGTTCACATGATTTATTCAATTTGTTTTTTATAGCACGCACTGTGCCCTTTATTGGTCATAGATTCACGATTAGCGCGATTCCAACCCTTTTTGTATATTATTGTCTATGTTGTATAACATTTTTGAATCGCAGCTTTTCACTTATTGTTTGTTCACTGGGTATGCACAATATTTTTTCTTTTGTTATTTATCTATTACACCAATACCACACTGCTACTATACTGTATATACTTCTACTATACTGACACTACACCTCTATTACACCAATACCACACTGCTGCTACACCACTTCTACACCTCTACTACACCGCTACTACACCAGTACCACACTGCTACTACACCACTTCTACACCTATACTACACCACCACCTGAGCAGAGGAAGAGTAAGAGCAGAGGAAGAGTAAGAGCAGAGGAAGAGGAAGAGCAGAAGAAGATGAAGAGCAGAAGAAGATGAAGAACAGAGGAAGAGGAAAATCAGAGGAAGAGAAAGAGCAGAGGAAGAGGAAGAACAGAAGAAGATGAAAAGCAGAGGAAGAGGGAGAGTAGAGGAAAAGCAGAGGAAGAGGAAGAGAAGAGGAAGAGCAGAGGAAGAGAAGAGGAAGAGCAGAGGAAGATGAAGAGCAGAGGAAGAGAAAGAGCAGAGGAAGATGAAGAGCAGAGGAAGGGAAAGAGCAGAGGAAGAGAAAGAGCAGAGGAAGAGAAAGAGCAGAGGAAGAGAAAGAGCAGAGGAAGAGAAAGAGCAGAGGAAGAGCAGAGGAAGAGCAGAGGAAGATGAAGAGCAGAGGAAGAGGAAGAGCAGAGGAAGAGCAGAGGAAGATGGAGAACAGTGGAAGATGAAAAGCAGAGGAATAGGGAGAGCAGAGAAAGAGCAGAGGAAGAGGAAGAACAGAAGAAGATGAAAAGCAGAGGAAGAGGGAGAGTAGAGGAAGAGGAAGAGAAGAGGAAGAGAAAGAGCAGAGGAAGAGAGAGCAGAGGAAGAGAAGAGGAAGAGCAGAGGAAGAGAAGAGGAAGAGCAGAGGAAGATGAAGAGCAGAGGAAGAGAAAGAGCAGAGGAAGAGAAAGAGCAGAGGAAGAGAAAGAGCAGAGGAAGAGGAAGAGCAGAGGAAGAGCAGAGGAAGATGAAAAGCAGAGGAATAGGGAGAGCAGAGAAAGAGCAGAGGAAGAGGAAGAGCAGAGGAAGAGGAAGAGGAAGAGAAGAGGAAGATGTAACGGTCACCACCGCTTACAACCTTCCATCCAACCACGACAAGCTTATCTGACACACTCCGACAATATTGCATACACGATCCATATCCTTTCCCAGAATAAGACGAGACAGAGCTCCGTTCTTGCTTCCAAAGATATGACAATTTATTAGTTTCCTTAGCTTGCTTATATCCAGTACAGCATAATACAGTTAATCACAGGACAATGCAATCTCCACCCCCCTTCACACCATGGGGGGCTTCAATCCATAAGGCATTCAGGTAAGCTAACCATGTAGACCGGTCGGCACCGCATCTTCAATAGGGTTTAATTAACCTTGAATAGTAACACAGACATCTAGTTGAATAAGTTTATCTAGGCAGCTTTATCACACAATGGCAGAGTCTTGTGAGAGTGGGTGCAATCCACACCTTCAACGGAATGTCTTTCACATGAATAGCCAACACCTTAAGATATTTCAATAGCATATTATACAAAGGTATGACTCACTCTGGTCTTGTAGACCTGGATTAACACCTTTCCAAATCATGTGTGCCCAGATTGAATAGCTAACCGCTTTTGGTATTTGAAGACATCCTGCAAACATGAATTATTATTAATGTCCCTTATTAATGTCTTCTGTAACATATGAATTATGATTCTTTGTCACCCTATGGCCCTAGTGGAAATAAGATGACCCTAGACATAGGAATATCTCAGTCTGTCACGGTGCATTCCGTTACATCTCTCCCCTTTCGGTGGGAGACGGACACAGGTGGTAACCCCAAACGGGTTGACTCCGAAGTCCGTCAGTAGTTCCCGTCCTCCAATGCTGGTATCCATACTGTACCCCAAATAAATGGCTCCAAACTGAGCATTACTCACCCCGCCAACCTCTGCCTCTCTCAGAGAACACGCCTGCCGCTGGGGAGAAGGCAGGGTAGCTGGGCTCAGTCCATCATGCTGTTGGGGGTCTGGGCCAACTGCCCCCCCTTGCTGGGGTATACCAGTGGAGACTGAAGTCCCATCCACTGGTGCTTGGTGAAAACCCCCCTGGTGCTTGCAAAGCAAAGCAGACATCCTCCTGTCCCAGTCCTGTACCATTTTCTGGGGTTGTGCCAGTGAAGACTGAAGTCCCATCCACTACCCCAGGAACCCCCTCTTCTGTTAGTGAGGAGAAGAGGCCTATGACACTCTGCTCTGTTGCCAGCTCTTCCGCTGGGTTGCTGTGAGTGGAGACCATAGTCCCATCCACTACCACAGGATCCCCCTCTTCTGTTAGTGAGGAGCAGAGGCCTGTGACCCTCTGTTCTGTTGCCAGCTCTTCCGCTGGGTTGTTGTAAGTGGAGACCACAGTCCCATCCACTACCACAGGTTCCCCCTCTTCCGGTAGTTGGGAGCAGAGACCTGGGGCACCAGGGATGAAAATCTCTATTTTTTCCACTGCCGATTCATCAGTCAGGATTTTACAGTTATCTGACCTTTCCTCATAGTCCCAGGCAATGGGAGCCCCATCCTGCTGCTGAGCCGAGTCTAGCAGCTGTCTGTAGGCGACCTCCAGCTCCCATTCTCGAATGGCCAGAAATTCCAAATCTTCCTGTGACCAGTGGCCTCCCGAGATATTTAATTTTTCCTCTCTGTGCTCCATTATGTCCTCCAAGCGCCACTCCCGATCATCCCCAAAGTCGGGTTCACTGGACATCCTCCAATACAACAATCCCAGGCCATCATAGTCATAGCCTTCTGTGGGGCTGTCATCCGCTGACCATGGGCACTCTTGGGCTACATGCCACCGGAGGGCTCTGTAGCTCTCATCCAGCTGCATCTCTGCCCGGATCAGCCTGCTTAACTCTGCTATCCACTCCTGCTTCGGTTGTTCCCCCAACAACAGCATTCGTACGTCATACTGCGGCCAGTACCTTGCATAGATGGAGGGCAGGACCTTTCCTTGGTGCTGCTGCTCCAGAGCTAGCGCTTCCTTCCAAAGTTGGCACCGAATCACATCCGACCATCCCAACAGGGTCTCCTCTGATACTGGTCCTCTATGCTGTATCCGCATCTCTTGTAACCTCCTTTGGAATTCCTCTTCAATGGAGACTGGTATCTGCACCTCTCCTCTCTCTTCAGCTGCTGCAGCACTTCTTCGCTGTTGCAAGGTGGCATCCACAGCCGCTATAACCCGGTCTATGATCTCCGGCGGAGGATTAGGACCATATTGTGCCAGTCCATGTTTAACAGCCCGATCAAAACTTTCTTCCTCGGGTGTCCTGTCAGTTACGGCGGGAATTTTAGCTCTATCCATTTTGACCAGTTCTGCGATAATGTCCCTTTTCTTACGGTTGCTGGCCGGTCTGCCCCGGCTCTCCAGTAAGTCCATGAGGGAAGAGAGCTTCATCCGTTCATACACCGTCTCCATTGTCCTGTGTCCTTGTAGCCGTCCTTCTGGTGATGGAATCATCCCACCGCTGCCACCAATGTAAAGGTCGCCACCGCTTACAACCTTCCATCCAACCACGACAAGCTTATCTGACACACTCCGACAATATTGCATACACGATCCATATCCTTTCCCAGAATAAGACGAGACAGAGCTCCGTTCTTGCTTCCAAAGATAAGACAATTTATTAATTTCCTTAGCTTGCTTATATCCAGTACAGCATAATACAGTTAATTAACCTTGAATAGTAACACAGACATCTAGTTGAATAAGTTTATCTAGGCAGCTTTATCACACAATGGCAGAGTCTTGTGAGAGTGGGTGCAATCCACACCTTCAACGGAATGTCTTTCACATGAATAGCCAACACCTTAAGATATTTCAATAGCATATTATACAAAGGTATGACTCACTCTGGTCTTGTAGACCTGAATTAACACCTTTCCAAATCATGTGTGCCCAGATTGCATAGCTAACAGCTTTTGATATTTGAAGACATCCTGCAAACATGAATTATTATTAATGTCCCTTATTAATGTCTTCTGTAATATATGAATTATGATTCTTTGTCACCCTATGGCCCTAGTGGACATAAGGTGACCCTAGACATAGGAATATCTCAGTCTGTCACGGTGCATTCCGTTACAGAAGAGCAGAGGATGATGAAGAGCTGAGGAAGAGAAAGAGCAGAGGAAGAGAAAGAGCAGAGGAAGAGAAAGAGCAGAGGAAGAGAAAGAGCAGAGGAAGAGAAAGAGCAGAGGAAGAGAAAGAGCAGAGGAAAAGAAAGAGCAGAGAAAGAGGAAGAAAAGAGAAAGAGGAAGAGCAGAGGAAGAGGATAAGCAGAATAAGATGAAGAGCAGAGAATAAGGAAGAGCAGAGGAAGAAGAAGAGCAGAAGAAGAGGAAGAGCATAGGAAGAGGAAGAGCATATGAAGAGGAAGAGCATATGAAGATGAAGAGCAGAGGAAGAGCAGAGGAAGAGCAGAGGAAGAGCAGAGGAAAATGAAAAGCAGAGAAAGATGAAGAGCAGAGAAGGAGAAGAGGATCATGAAGATGAAGAGGAGGGGAAGAGCAGAAGAAGATGAAGAGTAGAGAAAGAGGAAGAGCAGAGGTAGAGGATAAGCAGAAGAAGATGAAGAGAAGAGAATAAGGAAGAGCAGAGGAAGAGGAAGAGCAGAAGAAGATGAAGAGCAGAGGAAGAGGAAGAGCAGAAGAAGATGAAGAGCAGAGGAAGAGGAAGAGCAGAAGAAGATGAAGAGCAGAGGAAGAGCAGAGGAAGAGGAAGAGCAGAGGAAGAGCAGAGGAAGAGCAGAGGAAGAGGAAGAGCAGAAGAAGATGAAGAGCAGAAGAAGATGAAGAGCAGAGGAAGAGCCGAGGAAGATGAAGAGCAGAGAAAGATGAAGAGAAGAGCATCAGGAAGATGAAGAGGGGAAGAGCAGAGGAAGAGGAAGAGCCGAGGAAGATGAAGAGCAGAGAAAGATGAAGAGCAGAGAAAGAGAAGGAGAAGAGGATCATGAAGATGAAGAGGAGGGGAAGAGCAGAAGAAGATGAAGAGCAGAGGAAAAGAAAGAGCAGAGGAAGAGCAGAGGAAGAGGATAAGCAGAATAAGATGAAGAGCAGAGAATAAGGAAGAGCAGAGGAAGAGCAGAAGAAGATGAAGAGCAGAGGAAGAGGAAGATGAAGAGCAGAACAAGACGAAGAGCAGAGGAAAACGAAAGGCAGGGGAAGATGAAGAGCAGAACAAGACAAAGAGCAGAGGAAGAGGAAGAGCAGAGGAAGAGCAGAGGAAGAGGAAGAGCAGAGAAAGATGAAGAGCAGAGAAAGATGAAGAGCAGAGGAAGTGGAAGAGCAGAGGAAGAGCAGAGGAAGAGAAAGAGCAGAGGAAGAGAAAGAGCAGAGGAAGAGAAAAAGCAGAGGAAGAGAAAAAGCAGAGGAAGAGAAAGAGCAGAGGAAGATGAAGAGCAGAGGAAGAGGAAGAGCAGATGGATGTAAATAGGAGGAAGGGTCTGTTATTAATGTGATGTAATTATCGGACAATATTTTAATTACCCCTCCCCCGAGTGTCGCACTCGCCTGATTGTTGTCATGACAATAAATCCGTCATTCTACTTCATTCAATAGAGACGATCACCAAACTTGATCGTCTCCGGCGCCCCCCGAGCAACGTCTCCATCCGGAGGAATCGTCAGTTTTTATTTTTCATTTTAAGGGAAAGTTACCAAATCTAAAGAACATTTCATTTGTCTCCGCTGGAAATTACTGTATAGACACTGCTACTACACTCCTACTACACAGCTACTACACCACTACTATATTTCTACTATACTGACACTACACCTCTATTACACCAATACCACACTGCTACTACACCACTACTATACTTCTACTATACTGACACTACACCTCTATTACACCAACACCACACTGCTACTACACTACTTCTACACCTCTACTACACCGCTACTACTCCAGTACCACACTGATACTACACCTCTACTACACCAGTACCACTCTGCTACTACACCACTTCTACACCTCTACTACACCACTACTGCACCAGTACCACACTGCTACTACACCACTTCTACACCTCTACTACACCACTACACCTCTACTACACCGCTACTACACCAGTACCACACTGCTACTACACCACTTCTACACCGCTACTGCACCAGTACCACACGGCTACTACACCACTTCTACACCTCTACTACACCAGTACCACACTGCCTCATCCAATCAGAGGGTGTTTTACATTCATTGAGGAAATACAAAGTGATCTCTGATTGCTGCCCGGCGGCCTCCTGTGTTCAGAATGCAGCCGTTTAGCCACTTGGTGCGGGACCCAGAAGCTAGTGGAGATCACCGTAATAGTGGTACAGGATAGGTGTAGTAGTGGTGTGGTAGTGGTACAGTATGAGTGTAGTAGGTAGGGTCAGAACAGGGCCTGATAGGAGTTCAGTAGTGGTGTAGTAGTGTTGTAGTAGGGGTGTAGTAGTGGTGTAGTAGCGGTGTAGTAGGGGTTGTATTAAGGGTGTAGTAGGGGTGTAGTAGGGGTGTAGTAGTGGTGTAGTAGCGGTGTAGTAGCGGTGTAGTAGTGGTGTAGTAGCGGTGTAGTAGTGGTGTAGTAGCGGTGTAGTATTGGTGTAGTAGCGGTGTAGTAGTGGTGTAGTAGGAGGTGTAGTAGCAGTGTAGTAGTGGTGTAGTAGGGGAGAAGTAGTGGTGTAGTAGGGGTGTAGTAGTGGTGTAGTAACGGTGTTGTAGCAGTGTAGTAGTGGTGTAGTAGCGGTATAGTAGCGGTGTAGTAGGGGTGTAGTAGCAGTGTAGTAGCGGTGTAGTAGCGGTGTAGTAGGGTTGTAATAGGGGTGTAGTAGTGGTGTAGTAGGGGTGTAGTAGCGGTGTAGTAGGGGTGTAGTAGCGGTGTAGTAGGGGTGTAGTAGCGGTGTAGTAGTGGTATAATAGCGGTGTAGTAGCGGTGTAATAGGGGTGTAGTAGCAGTGTAGTAGTAGTGTAGTAGCGGTATAATATCAGTGTAATAGGGGTGTAGTAGGGGTATAATAGCGGTGTAGTAGCGGTATGTAACGGTCACCACCGTTTATGACATTCCATCCAACCACGACAAGCTTATCCGACAGTACTGCATACACGATCTATATCAATTCCCATAATCAAGACGAGACTCAGCTCTGTACTTGCTTCCAAAGATATGAACACTTTAATGGTCTCTTCTCAACTTTTTTATACAGTACAGGTAATCACAGGACAATGCAGTCCCCACCCCCCTATTCACACACTGAGGCTAATTATCTAATCATAGCTAGACATGTCGGCACCGCATCATCAATAGACTTAACTCAGAGAGAATGACATTCCTGTAGATAATGACATCAAAACCAAATACTGTCACACAATGAGTTTCCCTTTTGAATAATACACAATCACAGATAATCTTCACACCCATATAAGGAACCTCAATCACATTCTAGACAGACGTACTGTCTGACACCTTTGTGTACCATAGACAATGTATTGTCTAGGAGTAGATGCAATTAACACCTTTTTAACCACTTGCCTACTGTGCACCTACACCCCCTTCCTGCCCAGACAAAATTTAAGCTTCCGGCACTGCGTCGCTTTAACTGACAATTGCGCGGTCGTGCGACGTGGCTCCCAAACAAAATTGGCGTCCTTTTTTTTCCCACAAATAGAGCTTTCTTTTGGTGGTATTTGATCACCTCTGCGGTTTTTATTTTTTGCACTATAAACAAAAATAGACCGTCAATTTTGAAAAAAATGCAATATTTTTTAATTTTTGCTATAATAAATAACCCCAAAAAATTTTTTTTTTATATATTTTTTTCCTCAGTTTAGGCCGATACGTATTCTTCTACATATTTTTGGTAAAAAAAAAAAATGCAATAAGCTTTTATCGATTGGTTTGCGCAAAATTTATAGTGTTTACAAAATAGGGGATAGTTTATGGCATTTTTTTTATTTATTTTTTTTACTATTAATGGCGGCGTTCTGCGATTTTTTTATTGGGACTGCGACGTTATGGCGGACACTTCGGACACTTTTCTGACATTTTTGGGACCATTTACATTTATACAGTGAACAATGCTATAAATATGCATTGGTTACTGTATAAATGTGACTGGCAGTGAAGGGGTTAACCACTAGGGGGCGGGGAAGGGGTTAAATGTGTGTCCTATGAGTGTTCTAACTGTAGGGGGAGGGGGAGGTGACTGGGGGATGTGACTGATTGTGTCCCTATGTACAAGGGACACAGCAATGATCTCCTCTCCCTGACAGGACGTGGAGCTCTGTGTTTACATACAGAGCTCCACGTCCCCGCTCAGTTACTGGGCAATCGCGTGTGCCCAGTGGCGATCGTTGCCGCCGGGCACTCGCGCCGGGATCCCAGCAGAGCGGCGGGTGCGCGCCCGCCCGCGGCTTTAAAAAGACATCACGTCATATGACGTGATGTCAGGATAATGGAGTCCTCCGCCCGCCGTCATTTGACGGTGGGCGGTGGACAAGTAGTTAACAGAATATATGTCTTTCACAGTGAATAGCCAACACCTCAAGACATTTCAATAGCCTTTATACAATGTCTTTCACAAGCCGGGTCACTTAGCGTTTTAAAAGCAGATGTCTAGTAGGAACACCTTAATATCTCATTATCCTGCCATGTGAATTATTACTAATGTCCCATCTTCTGAAATACATGATATAATGTCTTTGTCACCCTATGGCCCTAGTGGACATAAGGTGACCCTAGACATAGGAGAATCTCAGTCTGAATGAATGAAAAACGTATATAGCGCGGCACATGCGAACTGAATCGCCTCTGAGCGCTTGTTGTTCCTGTCTCCTTTGGTATCAAAAGAGATGAGTCTTGATCTTTGTCCTGAATGCTAAGTAGTTCTCCTCCAACCGAATGCTGGTTGGCAAAGCGTTCCATAGTCTGGGACCTTGGACCGCGAATCTTCTATCTCCTTTGGATTTGTATCCGGCTTTCGGTATCTGGAGTAGATTTTGATTAGTGGATCGCAAGACGTGATTGGGGTTATGGGCTTTTATTTTTTTCGCATAGATAATGGGGAGCATTCCCATGGATACATCTATGCGTTAGACAGAGTGCTTTAAAAGCAATTCTGTCTTTTACTGGTAACCAGTGAAGGGATCTCAGTGAAGGTGAGATGGATTCCCAGGGTTTTTTCCCAGTCACAAGTCTAGCGGCCATATTTTGAACGACTTGTAGACGAGCGATTTGGTACCTAGGGAGTCCGAGGTAAAGGACATTTGCATAGTCCAATCTTGAGTTTACAATTGCTCCCACCACGACCGCTATGTCTTCTTTGGGGATAAAAGGCATGAGCCTACATAGTAGGCGCAGCAAATGGTGAGATCCGCTGACTACTGACCCTATTTGTGCGTCCATTGTCATGTAGGAGTCGAAAATGACCCAGAGACTTTTGACTTTGGCGCTAGGGGTGATGATTTTGCCCAGAATGGGCGGGGGTGTCCAGGTTGTTGCAGGTTGATTCTTACGCTTGGCGTGAAACAGGAGAAGTTCTGTTTTCGCTCCGTTGAGTTTTAGATAACTCTTTGTCATCCAGTCCTCTATCAAAAAGAGGCATGTCTCTATATTGAGGTGGTGATCCTTTTTATTGCAAATGTGGTAATACAGTTGCGTGTTATCTGCATATGAGTGATAAAGCAGTTTTTGACTACTGATGATCTCAAAAAGCGGACGGAGATAAATGTTGAATAACACCGGCGACAGCGGGGATCCTTGAGGGACTCCGCACGATAATGTGCGTTTTTCAGAAAAGAAAGGTCCTAACTTCACTATTTGCGATCTGTTTTCCAGAAAAGAGGAGAACCAAGATAAATCGCCTTCTGCGACTCTGGCTACATCAGCTAGCCGGGTCAATAAAAGCTTGTGGTCTACTGTGTCGAAAGCTGCGCTTAGGTCTAACAGAACCAGAAGACAAGATTCTCTTTCGTTTGTGGCCTCAAGGGCGTCGTCCCATATCGCATTGCGAATATTGCATATTCGCGAATAACTCGAATATCGCAGCGAATATTCGCTATTTTGAATATTCGTATTTTTTTCGCAATCAATTTCGCAATCAATCGCATTCGCACTAGCGAAATTTCGCAATTTTTTTTTTTCGTGATATTCGTGATATTTTATATAAAAAAAAAAAAAAAATAGCGAAATTTCGCATTGGCAAAATTTCGCAATTTTTTTTTTTTTTATAAAATATAGCGAATATTCGTAAATATCGAATATTCGTGATATTTTATCCAAAAAAAAAAATAGCGAAATTTCGCATTGGCGAAATTTCACAATTTTTTTTTTTTTTTTTATAAAATATCACGAATATTCGATATTGACGAATATCCGCGAATATTCTTTGAAATATTCGCGAAATAGAATATGGCATATTCCGCTCATCACTAATCTTGAGCAATGCTGTTTCCGTCCCGTGTCCGGGGCGGAAACCTGATGGAAATGGATCAAGTAGGTTGTGGGTATCTAGATGCTGTTGCAGCTGTTGTACCACTGCTTTCTCCATGATCTTGGAGAAAGTGTTTAAGCTTGTTATGGGGCGCGGTGGAGTGGATCCTTGGGGTCCAGGGTAGATTTCTTCAAGATGGGTCTAATTATACCCTCCTTCAACTGGGAGGGCACTATGCCCTCCACGAAAGATTGGTTAATAAGCTGCGTGATAGGAGGTGCCAGGATGTCGGCGCATTCCTTCAGCAGTTTGGTGGGGATGATATCATTCGGTGCAGTGCTATTACGCAAAGTACCGATGATATTTTTAGTGGCTTGGATAGAGATGTGTTCCAGCGTGAACTTATCTGGTTGTGGTGAATTACTATAGGTGTTGTGTAAATTATTACGGGGGGGGGGGGCAATTGTTTTGCTGAATGCTTTGCCGAATTCCCTCGATTTTATTAATGAAGTAATCCGATAATTCATTGCAAAATTCTTGTGAGTCCGAATTGGGGGCTTCAAGACATCCTGGATTCATGGTCTGAGTGACCAGCTTGAAGAGTTCGCGGGGGCGATTCAGGGCGCTGTTGATAGCCTCAGAAAAATAATTCTTCATGGCTTTGAAGGTTTCTTTATGGTATTTCTTAGTTATTTATTGCCTTGTAGATGGAGAGGTTCTCATCTGATGGGCTTCTCTTCCAGGCGGCTTCCGCCCTTCTGCGCTCTTGCTTCAGTAACGCCATTTGGTTGTTGAACCAGCTGATGTTTGTTTTCCGGATGTTGGTTTTACGTTTCGGCGCTGTTAAGTCAGCTGACTGTAATAGGGCTGTGTTTATGGCCTCCAGTGTTTCTTCAGCCGTTTGATGTGGCTGAATTGTTTTTATTTTTTTTCTTAACGCGGCTTTGAAAAGTTCCGAGTGGAGCTTCTTCTGACATCTAGTCCAGTGTGTTGTCACTGAATTTGATGTTTTTGTTAAGGGGGGGAAATTGGAAATAATGAATTTGATTGCATGGTGATCTGACCATGGCAACGGTTCACTTTCCAAAATTTCCAGATCTTGTCTGAAAATAAGATCGAGTGTGTGACCTGAAGCATGTGTGGGCCCACATACTAGTTGTTGTAGCCCTAGACCTTCCAGGTGGTCAATACAGGCGTCGGCCACGGGGTCTTGCGGGGAGTTGGCCCAGAGGTTGAAATCCCCGAGCAGCAAAAGGTGTTTGCTGTTAAGGGTATAGGTGGAGATAAAGTCTGTCAAAGATGGGAGAAGCTGCGATTTTGGGTCAGGAGGCCTATAGCAGAGTAGAATCCGGACGGTCTCCTGGGAGTTTGCTTGCAGTTGTAGAGTAAGGGTTTCCATGAATGGAAGAGGGTTTTGAAGGCTTGGTTGTGATCGCAAGACGCGTCTTATGGATCACCGTTTTCCGTAATAATACGATCATTTTCTGGCACCAATTCTTCTAGAATGGTGTTGCAGTCGGCTGTGAGCCAGCTCTCTGTTATAAAGAGGCAGTCTAAGTCGTATTGTAGGAGGAAATCATGGATTTCTAGTCGGTGTTCTACTGCCGAGATTGTGTTGATCAAAGCACATGATATGTGCTTCGGTTGTGGCAAGCGGCTGCGACTCTTGATAGTCGATCGTCGATCGGTTCTAAAGAGTCGCTCAGCTTGCAGGGCTTTTTTGGTGATGGCTGGTAGTATTGCGGCAAATCGCCTCAGACCCCAGATGGTCTCTGCTGAGTATTGCAGATTAATCATGGTCGCCAAACACCGGGGGGGGGGGGGGGGGATGGAAGGATAGTCAAGGATTAGCCGAATCCTCTATCCTGACTTGGTCCAGAGGAAGGCAAAAAAAACCTGACCGTGCTACGCCAATATGCAGTGGCAGGGAAAAAAATTCCTTCCTGACCCCTCGAGAGGCGATCGGACGAACCCTGGATCAAGTATTACGGTGTTCACCAAGGGGGGCTTGGGGCTGGGTGTAGTAGAGATGGCAGCTAAGCCAGCAGCAAGATCCAGGCTGGTAAGCTCCCAGATTTTGTGGATCGGTGCTGCTGTAGGGGCCAGGACGGGTCAAGTGGGGGTAGGAGCTGCTTTCTAGGGCTATGGGGGGGTTTCTGGGCCATTTTAAGAGTTTGGGAGAGCTTGGGATGGCGAGGAGCGGCGCGCCGCTAGGCCGCGGTTGAAGCCGCGGCCTTTCCTAGTTGGGGCTGCCGCGATTGCTTCCAGGCCGGCGCGGAGGGGTGAAAAAACACACGAAAACCACCCGAAAGGTGCAACTGGCACCGGATGGGTGGCGGATGGGTGGCGAATAGGTTGCTAGATTGGGGGAGATAGTGTGGGGGTACAGAAGAGGAGTTTATGGCAAGAGTTTAGGGGAGAGCCGAGGCATTGAGTGGGTAGCAGCGGCTTGTCCTGAAAAGGATGGCCGCCTGTATCCACAGTGGGTGGGTGGCTTACCTGCTGGTTGTGGGATGAGAAAAGGGAACCAGGGGGGTCAGGTAAAGCCGAGGGGAGCTGGATGGTGGGAGGACACGGAGCTGTGGAGCTGTGGAGAGCCTACCTAGCAGCCTGTCAGTATCACTGTCTGGTCTATCTGGTCCCTGGCGAGAGCAGACTCGTGCGGAAGGCCGGAGGGTTCTACTCTCCCACTGACTGACTGACACATGAGAGATTAGAAAAAACCTATCACGGGTCATTCCGTTACACGGTATAAGTCTGCCACGGGTCATTCCGTTACACGGTATAATAGCGGTGTAGTAGGGGTGTAGTAGCAGTGTAGAAGCGGTATAAAAGCGGTGGAGTAGGGGTGTAGTAGCAGTGTAGTAGGGGTTTAGTAGCGGTGTAGTAGCAACATAGTAGCAGTGTAATAGTGGTGTAGTAGGGGTGTAGTAGGGGTATAATAGTGGTGTGGTAGGGGTGTAGTAGCGGTGTAGTAGGGGTGTAGAAGCAGTGTAGTAGCGGTATAATAGCGGTGTAGCAGGGGTGTAAAAGAGGTGTAGTAGTAGTGTAAGCCTTAACTAAGCGCTGAACTAGTGAGAAATGTGTCGGCTGCTCTTTTTCCCGATTTTTGGCTGTATCCTGTGATGCATTTCTATTGATTTTTCCAATAAAAACAACTTAAGAAGATTTTTGGAGTACGGCTGTCCACTCCTTTTGAATTTTCCGCATGTGCCTAGTGCATTGCCTGCACCCTCGGTTTCCTGAGAAGTTCCTAATTGCTCATCAGACCCACCTGAAGCAGTGACTCCCTTCCCTCGTGGTGTAGTAGCGGTGTAGTAGGGTTGTAGTAGCGGTGTAGTAGCAGTGTAGTAGTGGTGTAGTAGCAGTGTAGTAGTGGTGTAGTAGCAGTGTAGTAGTGGGGTAGTAGCAATGTAGTAGCGGTGTAGTAGGGGTGTAGTAGCGGTGTGGTAGCGGTGTAGTAGAGGTGTAGTAGGGGTGTTATAGTGGTGTAGTAGTGGTATAGTAACGGTGTTGTAGGGGTGTAGAAGTGGTATAGTAGCGGTATAATAGCTGTGTAGTAGGGGTGTAGTAGGGGTGTAGTAGCCGTGTAGTAGGGGTGTAGTAGTGGTGAAGCAGCGGTGTAGTAGAGGTATAGAAACGGTGTTGTAGTGGTGTAGTGGTGTAGTAGTGGTGTAGTAGCTGTGTAGTAGTTGTGTAGTAGCGGTGTAGTAGTAGTGTAGTAGCAGTGTAGTAGTGGTATAGTAGCAGTGTAGTAGTGGTATAGTAGTGGTGTTGAAGTGGTGTAGTAGCAGAGTAGTAGTGGTGTAGTAGGGGTGTAGTAGCGGTGTGTAACGGTCGCCACCGTTTACGACCTTCCATCCAACCACGACAAGCTTATCTGACACACTGCGACAATCTTGCATACACGATCCATATCCATTCCCAAAAACAAGACGAGACTCAAGCTCTGCACTTGCTTTTTAAAGATATGACAATTTAATGGTATTTTCTCAGCTTCTTATACAGTCTCAAGCATAATGCAGTTAGTCACAGGACAATGTAGTCTCCACCCCCCTTCACACCATGGGGGGCTTCAATCACACTCTAAAAGGCATTCAGGTAAGCTAACCATGTAGACTTGTCGGCACCGCATCTTCAATAGTGTTCAATTAACCTTGAATAGTAACACAGACATCTAGTTGAATAAGTTCTCTAGACAGCTTTATCACACAATGGCAGAGTCTTGTGAGAGTGGGTGCAATCAACACCTTCAACGGAATGTCTTTACAGTGAATAGCCAACACCTTAAGATATTTCAATAGCCTATTATACAAAAGTATGACTCACTGTCTGGTTGACCTGGTCATGTCATCATGAACTCCTTGTGATATCTCAGTCCTAAAATGAAGTATTAATAATGTCCCATCTGTAATATATGAATTATGATTCTTTGTCACCCTATGGCCTTAGTGGACATAAGGTGACCCTAGACATAGGAATATCTCAGTCTGTCACGGTGCATTCCGTTACACGGTGTAGGAGGGGTGTAGTAGTGGTGTAATAGGGGTGTAGTAGCGGTGTAGTAGTGGTGTAGTAGGGGTGTAGTAGCGGTGTAGTACCGGTGCAGTAGGGGTTAGTAGTGGTGTAGTGGCATTGTAGTAGTGGTGTAGTAGGGGTGAAGTAGCAGTGTAGTAGTGTTGTAGTAGGGGTGTAGTAGCGATAAAATTGTGGTGTAGTAGTGGGTGTATTAATGGTGTAGTAGTGGTGTAGTAGTGGTGTAGTAGGGGTTTAGTAGGGGTGTAGTAGTGTTGTAGTAGGGGTGTAGTAGCAGTGGTGTAGTAGTGTTGTAGTAGGGGTGTAGTAGTGGTGTAGTAGGGGGTGTATTAGCAGTGTAGTAGTGGTGTAGTAGCGGTGTAGTAGGGATGTATTAGCAGTGTAGTAGTGGGTATAGTAGTGGTGTAGTAGGGGTGTAGTAGTGGTGTAGTAGGGGTGAAGTAGGGGTGAAGTAGTGGTGTAGTAGGGTTGTAGTGGTGTAGTAGGGTTGTAGTGGTGTAGTAGGGTTGTAGTGGTGTAGTAGATGTGAAGTAGCAGTGTTGTAGCAGTGTAGTAGCGGCGTAGTAGCAATGTAGTAGTGGTGTAGTAGCGGTGTAGTGGTGTAGTAGTATTGTAGTAGTGGTGTAGTAGCATTGTAGTAGTTGTGTAGTAGCGGTGTAGTATTCGTGTAGTAGTGGTGTAGTAGGGGTGTAGTAGCAGTTTAGTAGCAGTGTAATAGGGGTGTAGAAGTAGTGTAGTGGCGGTATAATAGCAGTGTAGTAGGGTTGTAGTAGCGGTGTAGTAGGGGTGTAGTAGGGGGTGCAGTAGCAGTGTTGTAGCGGTATAATAGTGGTGTAGTAACAATGTCGTAGCGGTATAATAGCGGTTTAGTAGGGGTGTAGTTGTAGTGTAAGCCTTGACTAAGCGCTGAACTAGTGAGAAATGTGTCGGCTGCTCTTTTTCCCGATTTTTTGGCTGTATCCTGTGATGCATTTCTATTGATTTTACCAATAAAGACAACTTAAGAAGTTTTTTGGAGTGCGGCTGTCCACCCCTTTTGACTTTTCCGCATTTGTCTAGTGCCCTCTGTAACGGTCAAAGCCGTTTACGATCTTCCATCCAACCACGACAAGCTTATCTGGCACACTGCGACAATCCTGCATTCACGATCCATATCAATTCCCATAAACAAGACGAGACTATGCTCTGCACTTGGTTTCAAAGATATGACAATTTATTGGTATTTTCTCAGCTTCTTATACAGTCTCAAGCATAATGCAGTTAATCACAGGACAATGTAGTCTCCACCCCCCTTCACACCATGGGGGGCTTCAATCACACTCTAAAAGGCATTCAGGTAAGCTAACCATGTAGACTTGTCGGCACCACATCTTCAATAGTTAACTCAGAGAGCATGACATTCCTGTAGACAATGACATAAAAACCAAACACTATCACACAATGGCAGAGTCTTGAGAGAGTGGGTGCAATCAACACCTTTCCAACGGAATGTCTTTACAGTGAATAGCCAAAACCTTAAGATATTTCAATAGCCTATTATACAAAGGTATGAGTCACTGTCTGGTTGACCTGGTCATGTCATCATGAACTCCTTGTGATATCTCAGTCCTGAAATATGAAGTATTATTAATGTCCCATCTCATGTAATATATGAATTATGATTCTTTGTCACCATATGTACAAAAGTGACTCCTGTTACACCCTTGGTTTCCTGAGAAGTTCCTCATTGCTCATCAGACCCACCTGAAGCAGTGACTCCCTTCCCTCATGGTGTAGTAGTGGTGTAGTAGGGTTTTAGTAGCGGTGTAGTAGCGGTTTAGTAGCAATGTAGTAGCGGTGTAGTAGGGGTGTTGTAGTAGTGTAGTAGCGGTATAGTAGCAGTGTAGTAGCAGTGTAGTAGCAGTGTAGTAGCGGTGTAGTAGTGGTGTAGTAGAGGTGTAGTCGTGGTGTAGTCGTGGTGTAGTCGTGTGTAGTAGCGGTGTAGTAGCGGTGTAGTACCAGTGTAGTAGTGGTGTAGTAGCAGTGTAGTAGGGGTGTAGTAGCGGAGTAGTAGGGGTATAGTAGCGGTGTAGTAGGGGTGTAGTAGCAGTGTAGTGGTGTAGAAGGGGTGTAGTAGCAGTGTAGTGGTGTAGAAGGGGTGTAGTAGCAGTGTAGTGGTGTAGAAGGGGTGTAGTAGGGGTTTAGTAGTGGTGTAGTAGTGTTGTAGTAGGGGTGTAGTAGTGGTATAATAGCAGTGCAGTAAGCAGTGTAGTAGCGGTGTAATAGGGGGTGTATTAGCAGTAGTGGTGTGGTAGCAGTGTAGTAGGAAGTGTAGTAGCAGTGTAGTAGCGGTGTAGTAGTGGTGTAGTAGCGGTGTAGTAGTGGTGTAGTAGGGGGTGTAGTAGCGGTGTAGTAGATGTGTAGTAGTGGTGTAGTAGCAGTTTGGTAGAGGTGTAGTAGCGGTGTAGTAACAGTGTAGAAGTGTTGTAGTAGGGTTGTAGTAGCTGTGTAGTAGGGATGTAGTAGCAGTGTTATAGCAGTATAATAGTGGTGTAGTAGGGGGTGTAGTAGCGGTATAATAGTGGTGTAGTAGTAGTGTAAGCCCTGACTAAGCGCTGAACTAGTGAGAAATGTGTCAGCTGCTCATTTTCCCGATTTCTGGCTGTATCCTGTGATGCATTTCTATTCATTTTTCCAATAAAGACAACTTAAGGAGTGCGGCTGTCCACTCCTTTTGAATTTTCCGCATAGGCCTAGTGCATTGCCTGCACCCTCGGTTTCCTGAGAAGTTCCCAATTGCTCATCAGACCCACCTGAAGCAGTGACTCCCTTCCCTCGTTGTGTAGTAGTGGTGTAGTAGTAGTGGTGTAGTAGCAGTGTAGTAGGGGTGTAGTAGAGGTGTAGTAGTGGTGTAGTAGGTGTGTAGTAGTGGTGTAGTAGCAGTGTAGTAGTGGTGTAGTAGGGGTGTAGTAGGGGTGTAGCAGCGGTGAAGTAGGGGTGTAGCAGGGGTGTAGTAGTGGTGTAGCAGTGGTGTAGTAGTGGTGTAGTAGTGGTGGTGTAGTAGCAGTGTAGTAGGGGTGTAGTGGGGGTGTAGTAGGGGTGTAGTACCAGTGTAGTAGCAGTGTTGTGACAGTGTAGTAGCGGTGTAGTAGGGGTGTAGTAGGAATGTAGTAGCGGTGTAGTAGCAGTGCAGTAGGGGTGTAGTATTGGTGTGTGTAATGGTCACCACCGTTTACGACCTTCCATCCAACCACGACAAGCTTATCTGACACACTCCGACAATCCTGCATACACGATCCATATCATTCCCCATAATGACCGAGACTCTGCTCTGGTACTGGTTTCAAAGATATATACACTTTAATGGTATCTTAGCTTGCTTTTTATGTTACAGCCAATCACAGGACAATGCCATCTCCACCCCCCTATTCACACACTGAGGCTAATTATCTAATCCGTAGCTAGACATCTGGGCACCGCATCATCAATAGAGTTCAATTAACCTTGAATAATACACAATCACAGATAATCTTCACACATATCAGGAACCTCAATCACATTATCTAGACAGACAATTTGGCAATGATACTGACAGATACATTCCTGTAGATAATGACATGCTAATTCAGTAAATCTGAATGGAGAATTTAACACATTGTTTTAGACACAATGAATCACACAATCAAAAGGTCATTCAGGCCCTGATGCAATCAACACATTTCAAAAGCATGTGTTCCCATATTGAATGGGCAAACAGCTTGTGATATCTCAAGACATCCACTTTGTAATATTCCAGTCCTGCAATATGAATTATTATTAATGTCCCATCTCATGTAATATATGAATTATGATTCTTTGTCACCCTATGGCCCTAGTGGACATAAGGTGACCCTAGACATAGGAGAATCTCAGTCTGTCACGGTTCATGCCGTTACAGTGTAGTAGCAGTGTAGTAGGGGGTGTAGTAGGGGTGTAGTAGCAGTGTAGTAGGGGTATAGTAGTGGTGTAGTAGGGGTGTAGTAGCAGTGTAGTAACAGTATAATAGCGGTGTAGTAGGGGTGTAGTAGCAGTGTAGTAGGGGTGTAGTAGGGGTGTAGTAGGGGTGTAGTAGCGGTGTACTAGGGGGTGTATTAGCAGTGTAGTAGTGGTGTAGTAGCTGTGTAGTAGGGGGTGTATTAGCGGTGTAGTAGTGGTGTAGTAGCAGTGTAGTAGTGGTGTAGTAGCAGTGTAGTAGCAGTGTAGTAGTGGTGTAGTAGCGGTGTAGTAGCGGTGTAGTAGCGGTGTAGTAGGGGTGTACTAGGGGTGTAGTAGTGGTGTAGTAGCAGTGTAGTAGTGGTGTAGTACCAGTGTAGTAGCAGTGTTGTGACATTGTAGTAGTGGTGTAGTATTGGTGTAGTAGGAATGTAGTAGCGGTGTAGTAGCAGTGTAGTAACACTATAATAGCGGTGTAGTAGGGGTGTAGTAGCAGTGTAGTAGTGGTGTAGTAGAGGTGTAGTAGTGGTGTAGTAGGGGTGTAGTAGCAGTGTAGTAGCGGTGTAGTAGGGGTGTAGTAGCGGTGTAGTAGTGGTGTACTAGGGGGTGTATTAGCAGTGTAGTAGTGGTGTAGTAGCTGTGTAGTAGGGGGTGTATTAGCAGTGTAGTAGTGGTGTAGTAGCAGTGTGGTAGCGGTGTAGTAGTGGTGTAGTAGTGGTGTAGTAGCAGTGTAGTAGCGGTGTAGTAGCGGTGTAGTAGGGGTGTACTAGGGGTGTAGTAGTGGTGTAGTACCAGTGTAGTAGCAGTGTAGTAGTGGTGTAGTACCAGTGTAGTAGCAGTGTTGTGACATTGTAGTAGTGGTGTAGTATTGGTGTAGTAGGAATGTAGTAGCGGTGTAGTAGGGGTGTAGTAGCAGTGCAGTAGGGGTGTAGTATTGGTGTAGTGGCAGTGTAGTAGTGGTGTAGTAGCAGTGTAGTAGGGGTGTAGTAGTGGTGTAGTAGCAGTGTAGTAGTGGTGTAGTACCAGTGTAGTAGCAGTGTTGTGACATTGTAGTAGTGGTGTTGTATTGGTATAGAACTAGGAATGTAGTAGCGGTGTAGTAGCAGTGCAGTAGGGGTGTAGTATTGGTGTAGTAGGGGTGTAGTAGTGGTGTAGTAGCGGTGTAGTAGGGGTGTAGTAGCGGTGTAGTAGGGGTGTAGTAGCGGTGTTGTAGGGGTGTAGTAGCAGTGCAGTAGTGGTGTAGTAGTGGTGTAGTAGCAGTGTAGTAGCGGTGTAGTAGCGGTATAGTAGCGGTGTAGTAGGGGTGTAGTAGCAGTGTAGTAGTGGTGTAGTAGGGGTGTAGTAGGGGTGTAGTAGGGGTGTAGTAGGGGGTGTATTAGCAGTGTTGTAGCTGTGTAGTAGGGGTGTATTAGCGGTGTACTAGTGGTTTAGTAGTGGTGTAATAGGGGGTGTAGTAGGGGTGTAGTAGCGGTGTAGTAGCAGTTTGGTAGAGGTGTCGTAGTAGCGGTGTAGTAGCGGTGTTGTGACGGTGTAGTAGCAGTGTAGTAGAGGTGTAGTATTGGTGTAGTAGTGGTGTAGTAGCAGTATAGTAGGGGTGTAGAAGCAGTTTGGTAGGGGTGTAGTAGTGGTGTAGTAGCAGTGTAGTAGTGGTGTAGTAGCAGTGTAGTAGCAGTGTAGTAGCAGTGTAGAAGCGGTGTAGTAGGGGGTGTAGTAGGGGGTGTAGTAGTGGTGTAGCAGTGGTGTAGTAGAGGTGTAGTAGAGGTGTAGTAACAGTTTGGTAGAGGTGTAGTAGTGGTGTAGTAGCAGTGTAGTAGCGGTGTAGTAGCGGTGTAGTAGTGGTGTAGTAGGGGTGTAGTAGCAGTGTAGTGGCAGTATAATAGCGGTGTAGTAGGGGTGTAGTAGGGGTGTAGTAGGGGTGTGTAACGGTTACCACCGCTTACAACCTTCCATCCAACCACGACAAGTTTATCTGACACACTCCGACAATATTGCTTACACGATCCATATCCTTTCCCAGAATAAACGAGACAGCGCTCCGTTCTTGCTTCCAAAGATATGACAATTTATTAGTATTTTCTCAGCTTCTTATATCCAGTACAGCATAATACAGTTAATCACAGGACAATGCAATCTCCACCCCCCTATTCTCTCACTGAGGATAATTCTTTAATTGGTAGCTAGACATGACGGCACCGTATTATCAATAGGGTTCAATTAACCTTGAATAGTAACACAGACATCTAGTTGAATAAGTTCTATATACAGCTTTATCACACAATGGCAGTGAGAGTGAGTGTCTTTACATTGAATAGCCAACACCTTAGGATATTTCAATAGCCTATTATACAAAAGGTATGACTCACTGGCTGACCTGGTCATGTCATCATGACTCCTTGTGATATCTCAGTCCTGCAATATGAAGTATTATTAATGTCCCATCTCATGTAATATGAATTATGATTCACTATTAGCCACCCTATACCCAAAAGGGCACAGGGTGGATTTCGACCCAAGAGTTTTTGGTGCTGCTGGCACAAGAGTATCTCTCATCCTTCCAACGTCTCTGGGTGTCACGGGCCATTCTGTTACATCGTGTAGTAGCGGTGTAGTAGTGTTGTAGTACTAGTGCAGTAGTGGTGTAGTAGCAGTGTTGTGACGGTGTAGTAGGGGTGTAGTAGCAGTGTAGTACCAGTGCAGTAGTGGTGTAGTAGCAGTTTTGTGACGGTGTAGTAGCGGTGTAGTTGGGGGTGTAGTAGGGGTGTAGTAGCGGTGTAGTAGGGGTGTAGTAGGGGGTGTATTAGCAGTGTAGTAGTGGTGTAGTAGCGGTGTAGTAGGGGATGTATTAGCAGTGTAGTAGTGGTGTAGTAGGGGGTGTAGTAGGGGTGAAGTAGTGGTGTAGTAGGGGTGTAGTAGCGGTGTAGTAGGGGTGTAGTAGCAGTTTAGTAGTGGTGTTGTAGCAGTGCAGTAGCGGTGTAGTAGTGGTGTAGTAGCAATGTAGTAGCGTTGTAGTAGTGGTGTAGTAGGGGTGTAGTAGGGGTGTAGTAGCAGTGTAGTGGTGGTATAATAGCGGTGTAGTAGGGGTATAGTAGTGGTGT
Source organism: Rana kukunoris (assembly GCA_029574335.1). Classification (NCBI taxonomy): domain Eukaryota; kingdom Metazoa; phylum Chordata; class Amphibia; order Anura; family Ranidae; genus Rana; species Rana kukunoris. The sequence goes on along the minus strand of CM056059.1, from coordinate 144,811,890 downwards.
AGTAGTGTTTTAGTAGCGGTGTATTAGGGGTGCAGTAGCAGTGTTGTAGCGGTATAATAGTGGTGTAGTAGGGGTGTAGTAGCGATGTCGTAGCGGTATAATAGTGGTGTAGTAGGGGTGTAGTTGTAGTGTAAGCCCTGACTAAGCGCTGAACTAGTGAGAAATGTGTCGGCTGCTCTTTTTCACGATTTTTTGGCTGCATCCTGTGATGCATTTCTATTGATTTTACCAATAAAGACAACTTAAGACGCTTTTTGGAGTGCGGCTGTCCACCCCTTTTGATTTGTCCGCATTTGCCTAGCGCCCTTGGTTTCCTGAGAAGTTCCTAATTGCTCATCAGACCCACCTGAAGCAGTGACTCCCTTCCCTTGTGGTGTAGTAGCAGTTTAGTAGGGTTTTAGTAGCGGTGTAGTAGTGGTGTAGTAGCAGTGTAGTAGTGGTGTAGTAGCAGTGTAGTAGTGGTGTAGTAGCAGTGTAGTAGTGGTGTAGTAGCGGTGTTGTAGTAGTGGCGTAGTAGTGTAGTAGCAGTGTTGTAGCAGTGTAGTAGCGGTGTAGTAGGGGTGTGTTAGCGGTGGTATTAGAGGTGTAGTAGTGGTGTAGTAGTGGTGTAGTAGCGGTGTAGTAGCGGTGTAGTAGCGGTGTAGTAGCGGTGTAGTGGTGTAGTAGTGGTGTAGTAGGAATGTAGTAGTGGTGTAGTAGGGGTGCAGTAGGGGTGTAGTATAGGTGTAGTAGGGGTGTAGTAGGGGTGTAGCAGGGGTGTAGAAGCAGTGTAGTAGGGGTGTAGTACCAGTGGTGTAGTAGCAGTGTAGTAGGGGTGTAGTATTGATGTAGTAGGAATGTAGTAGCGGTGTAGTAGCAGTACAGTAATGGTGTAGTGGTGTAGTAGCGGTGTAGTAGCAAAGTAGTAGCGGTATAATAGCGGTGTAGTAGGGGTGTAGTAGGGGTGTAGTAGGGGTGTATTAGCAGTGTAGTAGTGGTGTAGTAGTGGTGTACTAGCAGTGTAGTAGGGGGTGTAGTAGCAGTGTAGTAGTGGTGTAGTAGTGGTGTAGTAAGGGGTGTAGTAACAGTTTGGTAGAGGTGTAGTAGTGGTGTAGTAGCAGTGTAGTAGCGGTGTTGTGACGGTGTAGTATTGGTGTAGTAGCGGGGTAGTAGTGGTGTAGTAGTGGTGTAGTAGCAGTGTAAAAGGGGTGTAGTAGCAGTGTAGTGGCGGTATAATAGCGGTGTAGTAGGGGTGTAGTAGGGGTGAAGTAGGGGTGAAGTAGTGGTGTAGTAGTGGTGTAGTAGCGGTGTAGTATGGGTGTAGTAGGGGTGTAGTAGTGGTGTTTTAGCGGTGGTATTAGCGGTGTAGTAGAGGTGTAGTAGGGGTGTAGTAGGGGTGTAGCAGGGGTGTAGTACCAGTGTATTACCAGTGTAGTAGCGGTGTAGTAGCGGTGTAGTAGCGGTGTAGTAGCAGTGTAGTAGGAATGTAGTAGTGGTGTAGTAGCAGTGCAGTAGGGGTGTAGTAGGGGTGTAGCAGCGGTGTAGCAGCGGTGTAGTAGCAGTGTAGAAGCAGTGTAGTAGCAGTGTAGTAGTGGTGTAGTAGGAATGTAGTAGTGGTGTAGTAGCAGTGCAGTAGGGGTGTAGTAGGGGTGTAGTAGGGGTGTAGCAGCGGTATAGCAGCGGTGTAGTAGCAGTGTAGAAGCAGTGTAGTAGCGGTGTAGTAGGGGTGTAGTAGGGGTGTAGTACCAGTGTAGTAGTGGTGTAGTAGCAGTGTTGTGACGGTGTAGTAGCGGTGTAGTAGGGGGTGTAGTATTGGTGTAGTAGGAATGTAGTAGCGGTGTAGTAGCAGTGCAGTAATGGTGTAGTGGTGTAGTAGGGGTGTTGTAGTGGTGTAGTAGCGGTGTAGTCGCAGTGTAGTAGCAAAGTAGTAGCAGTATAATAGCGGTGTAGTAGGGGTGTAGTAGGGGTCTAGTAGGGGGTGTATTAGCAGTGTAGTAGCTGTGTAGTAGGGGTGTATTAGTGGTGTACTAGCAGTGTTGAAGTGGTGTAGTAGGGGGTGTAGTAGTGGGTGTAGTAGTGGTGTAGTAGTGGTGTAGCAGTGGTGTAGTAAGGGGTGTAGTAAGGGGTGTAGTAGTGGTGTACTAACAGTTTGGTAGAGGTGTAGTTGTGGTGTAGTAGCGGTGTAGTAGTGGTGTTGTGACTGTGTAGTATTGGTGTAGTAGTGGTGTAGTAGGCGTGTAGTAGTGGTGTAGTAGGGGTGTAGTAGGCGTGTAGTAGTGGTGTAGTAGTGGTGTAGTAGGGGTGTAGTAGCAGTGTAGTAGCGGTATAATAGCGGTGTAGTAGGGGTGTAGTAGGGGTGTAGTAGTGGTGTAGTAGTGGTGTAGTAGTGGTGCAGTAGTGGTGTAGTAGCAGTGTTGTGATGGTGTAGTAGCGGTGTAGTAGGGGTGTAGTAGGTGTGTAGTAGGGGTGTAGTAGGGGTGCAGTAGTGGTGTAGTAGCAGTGTTGTGACGGTGTAGTAACAGTGTAGCAGGGGTGTAGCAGGGGTGTAGTAGCGGTGTAGTATGGGTGTAGTATGGGTTGTAGTAGGGGGTGTATTAGCAGTGTAGTAGTGGTGTAGTAGCGGTGTAGTAGGGGATGTAGTAGGAGTGAAGTAGTGGTGTAGTAGGGGTGAAATAGTGGTGTAGTAGAGGTGTAGTAGAGGTGTAGTAGCGGTGTAGTGGGGGTGTAGTAGGGGTGTATTAGGGGTGTAGTAGGGGTGTAGTAGGGGTGTAGTAGCAGTGTAGTAGCGGTGTAGTAGTAATGTAGTAGTGGTGTAGTAGCGTTGTAGTAGGGGTGTAGTAGGGGTGTAGTATCAGTTTAGTAGCGGTGTAATAGGGGTGTAGTAGCAGTGTAGTGGTGGTATAATAGCGGTGTAGTAGGGGTGTAGTAGGGTTTTAGTAGCGGTGTATTAGGGGTGCAGTAGCAGTGTCGTAGCGGTATAATAGCGGTGTAGTAGGGGTGTAGTTGTAGTGTAAGCCCTGACTAAGCGCTGAACTAGTGAGAAATGTGTCGGCTGCTCTTTTTCACGATTTTTTGGCTGCATCCTGTGATGCATTTCTATTGATTTTACCAATAAAGACAACTTAAGACGCTTTTTGGAGTGCGGCTGTCCACCCCTTTTGATTTGTCCGCATTTGCCTAGCGCCCTTGGTTTCCTGAGAAGTTCCTAATTGCTCATCAGACCCACCTGAAGCAGTGACTCCCTTCCCTTGTGGTGTAGTAGCAGTTTAGTAGCGGTGTAGTAGTGGTGTAGTAGCAGTGTAGTAGTGGTGTAGTAGCAGTGTAGTAGTGGTGTAGTAGCAGTGTAGTAGTGGTGTAGTAGCGTTGTTGTAGTAGTGGTGTAGTAGTGTTGTAGTAGCAGTGTTGTAGCAGTGTAGTAGCGGTGTAGTAGGGGTGTGTTAGCGGTGGTATTAGAGGTGTAGTAGTGGTGTAGTAGTGGTGTAGTAGCGGTGTAGTAGCGGTGTAGTAGCGGTGTAGTAGCGGTGTAGTGGTGTAGTAGTGGTGTAGTAGGAATGTAGTAGTGGTGTAGTAGGGGTGCAGTAGGGGTGTAGTATAGGTGTAGTAGGGGTGTAGCAGGGGTGTAGAAGCAGTGTAGTAGGGGTGTAGTACCAGTGGTGTAGTAGCAGTGTAGTAGGGGTGTAGAAGGGGTGTAGTATTGATGTAGTAGGAATGTAGTAGCGGTGTAGTAGCAGTACAGTAATGGTGTAGTGGTGTAGTAGCGGTGTAGTCGCCGTGTAGTAGCGGTGTAGTAGCAAAGTAGTAGCGGTATAATAGCGGTGTAGTAGGGGTGTAGTAGGGGTGTAGTAGGGGTGTATTAGCAGTGTAGTAGTGGTGTAGTAGTGGTGTACTAGCAGTGTAGTAGGGGGTGTAGTAGCAGTGTAGTAGTGGTGTAGTAGTGGTGTAGTAAGGGGTGTAGTAACAGTTTGGTAGAGGTGTAGTAGTGGTGTAGTAGCAGTGTAGTAGCGGTGTTGTGACGGTGTAGTATTGGTGTAGTAGCGGGGTAGTAGTGGTGTAGTAGTGGTGTAGTAGCAGTGTAAAAGGGGTGTAGTAGCAGTGTAGTGGCGGTATAATAGCGGTGTAGTAGGGGTGTAGTAGGGGTGAAGTAGGGGTGAAGTAGTGGTGTAGTAGTGGTGTAGTAGCGGTGTAGTATGGGTGTAGTAGGGGTGTAGTAGTGGTGTTTTAGCGGTGGTATTAGCGGTGTAGTAGAGGTGTAGTAGGGGTGTAGTAGGGGTGTAGCAGGGGTGTAGTACCAGTGTATTACCAGTGTAGTAGCGGTGTAGTAGCGGTGTAGTAGCAGTGTAGTAGCAGTGTAGTAGGAATGTAGTAGTGGTGTAGTAGCAGTGCAGTAGGGGTGTAGTAGGGGTGTAGCAGCGGTGTAGCAGCGGTGTAGTAGCAGTGTAGAAGCAGTGTAGTAGCAGTGTAGTAGTGGTGTAGTAGGAATGTAGTAGTGGTGTAGTAGCAGTGCAGTAGGGGTGTAGTAGGGGTGTAGTAGGGGTGTAGCAGCGGTATAGCAGCGGTGTAGTAGCAGTGTAGAAGCAGTGTAGTAGCGGTGTAGTAGCGGTGTAGTAGGGGTGTAGTACCAGTGTAGTAGTGGTGTAGTAGCAGTGTTGTGACGGTGTAGTAGCGGTGTAGTAGGGGGTGTAGTATTGGTGTAGTAGGAATGTAGTAGCGGTGTAGTAGCAGTGCAGTAATGGTGTAGTGGTGTAGTAGGGGTGTTGTAGTGGTGTAGTAGCGGTGTAGTCGCAGTGTAGTAGCAAAGTAGTAGCGGTATAATAGCGGTGTAGTAGGGGTGTAGTAGGGGTCTAGTAGGGGGTGTATTAGCAGTGTAGTAGCTGTGTAGTAGGGGTGTATTAGTGGTGTACTAGCAGTGTTGAAGTGGTGTAGTAGGGGGTGTAGTAGTGAGTGTAGTAGTGGTGTAGTAAGGGGTGTAGTAAGGGGTGTAGTAGTGGTGTACTAACAGTTTGGTAGAGGTGTAGTTGTGGTGTAGTAGCGGTGTAGTAGTGGTGTTGTGACTGTGTAGTATTGGTGTAGTAGTGGTGTAGTAGGCGTGTAGTAGTGGTGTAGTAGGGGTGTAGTAGGCGTGTAGTAGTGGTGTAGTAGTGGTGTAGTAGGGGTGTAGTAGGGGTGTAGTAGGGGTGTAGTAGCAGTGTAGTAGCGGTATAATAGCGGTGTAGTAGGGGTGTAGTAGGGGTGTAGTAGTGGTGTAGTAGTGGTGTAGTAGTGGTGCAGTAGTGGTGTAGTAGCAGTGTTGTGATGGTGTAGTAGCGGTGTAGTAGGGGTGTAGTAGGTGTGTAGTAGGGGTGTAGTAGGGGTGTAGTAGGGGTGCAGTAGTGGTGTAGTAGCAGTGTTGTGACGGTGTAGTAACAGTGTAGCAGGGGTGTAGCAGGGGTGTAGTAGCGGTGTAGTATGGGTGTAGTATGGGTTGTAGTAGGGGGTGTATTAGCAGTGTAGTAGTGGTGTAGTAGCGGTGTAGTAGGGGATGTAGTAGGAGTGAAGTAGTGGTGTAGTAGGGGTGAAATAGCGGTGTAGTGGGGGTGTAGTAGGGGTGTATTAGGGGTGTAGTAGGGGTGTAGTAGGGGTGTAGTAGCAGTGTAGTAGCGGTGTAGTAGTAATGTAGTAGTGGTGTAGTAGCGTTGTAGTAGGGGTGTAGTAGGGGTGTAGTATCAGTTTAGTAGCGGTGTAATAGGGGTGTAGTAGCAGTGTAGTGGTGGTATAATAGCGGTGTAGTAGGGGTGTAGTAGGGTTTTAGTAGCGGTGTATTAGGGGTGCAGTAGCAGTGTCGTAGCGGTATAATAGCGGTGTAGTAGGGGTGTAGTTGTAGTGTAAGCCCTGACTAAGCGCTGAACTAGTGAGAAATGTGTCGGCTGCTCTTTTCACGATTTTTTGGCTGCATCCTGTGATGCATTTCTATTGATTTTACCAATAAAGACAACTTAAGACGCTTTTTGGAGTGCGGCTGTCCACCCCTTTTGATTTTTCCGGATTCACCTAGCGCCCTTGGTTTCCTGAGAAGTTCCTAATTGCTCATCAGACCCACCTGAAGCAGTGACTCCCTTCCCTTGTGGTGTAGTAGCAGTTTAGTAGGGTTTTAGTAGTGGTGTAGTAGTGGTGTAGTAGTGGTGTAGTAGCGGTGTAGTAGCGGTGTAGTAGCGGTGTAGTAGTGGTGTAGTAGCGGTGTAGTAGCAGTGTAGTAGCGGTGTAGTAGTAGTGGTGTAGTAGCAGTGTAGTAGCGGTGTAGTAGCGGTGTAGTAGCGGTGTAGTAGCGGTGTAGTAGCGGTGTTGTAGTGGTGTAGTAGCGGTGTTGTAGCGGCGTAGTAGTGGCGTAGTATCGGTGTAGTAGTGGCGTAGTAGGGGTGTAGTAGCAGTGTAGTAGGGGTGTAGTAGGGCTGTAGTATTGGTATAGTAGCAGTGTAGTAGGGGTGTAGTAGTGGTGTAGTAGCGGTGTAGAAGCGGAGTAGTAGGGGTATAGTAGCGGTGTAGTAGGGGTGTAATAGCAGTGTAGTAGTGGTATAATAGCAGTGTAGTAACGGTGTAGCAGGGGTGTAGTAGGGGTTTAGTAGTGGTGTAGTAGGGGTTTAGTAGTGGTGTAGTAGGGGTGTAGTAGTGTTGTAGTAGGGGTGTAGTAGTGGTATAATAGCAGTGAAGTAGCAGTGTAGTAGTGGTGTAGTAGGGGGTGTATTAGCGGTGTAGTAGTGGTGTAATAGCGGTGTAGTAGTGGTGTAGTAGGGGGTGTAGTAGCAGTGTAGTAGTGGTGTAGTAGGGGGTGTAGTAGGGGGTGTAGTAGTGGTGTAGTAGGGGGTTTAGTAGCGGTGCAGTAGGGGGTGTAGTGGTGTAGTAGAGGTGTAGTAGTGGTGTAGTAGCAGTGTAGTAGCAGTTTGGTAGAGGTGTAGTAGTAGTGTAGTAGGGGTGTAGTAGGGGTGTAGTAGGGGTGTAGTAGCTGTGTAGTAGGGGGTGTATTAGCGGTGTAGTAGTGGTGTAGTAGCAGTGTAGTAGTGGTGTAGTAGCAGTGTAGTAGCGGTGTAGTAGCAGTGTAGTAGCGGTGTAGTAGCAGTGTAGTAGGGGTGTACTAGGGGTGTACTAGGGGTGTACTAGGGGTGTACTAGGGGTGTACTAGGGGTGTAGTAGGGGTGTAGTAGCGGTGTAGTAGCGGTGTAGTACCGGTGTAGTAGCAGTGTTGTGACATTGTAGTAGTGGTGTAGTATTGGTGTAGTAGGAATGTAGTAGCGGTGTAGTAGCAGTGCAGTAGGGGTGTAGTATTGGTGTAGTGGCAGTGTAGTAGTGGTGTAGTAGCAGTGTAGTAGGGGTTTAGTAGCGGGGTAGTAGGGGTGTACTAGGGGTGTAGTAGTGGTGTAGTAGGGGTGTAGTAGCAGTTTGGTAGAGGTGTAGTAGTGGTGTAGTAGTGGTGTAGTAGTGGTGTAGTAGTGGTGTAGTAGTGGTGTAGTAGTGGTGTAGTAGCAGTGTTGGGACATTGTAGTAGTGGTGTTGTATTGGTATAGTACTAGGAATGTAGTAGCGGTGTAGTAGCAGTGCAGTAGGGGTGTAGTAGCAGTGTAGTAGGGGTGTAGTAGTGGTCTAGTAGGGGTGTAGTAGGGGTGTAGTAGGGGTGTAGTAGGGGTCTAGTAGGGGTGTAGTAGGGGTCTAGTAGGGGTGTAGTAGGGGTGTAGTAGGGGTGTAGTAGGGGTGTAGTAGGAATGTAGTAGCGGTGTTGTAGGGGTGTAGTAGCAGTGTAGTAGGGGTATAGTAGCAGTGTAGTAGGGGTATAGTAGCAGTGTAGTAGGGGTATAGTAGCAGTGTAGTAGGGGTATAGTAGCAGTGTAGTAGCGGTATAATAGCGGTGTAGTAGGGGTGTAGTAGCGGTGTAGTAGGGGTGTAGTAGGGGTGTAGTAGGGGTGTAGTAGGGGTGTAGTAGGGGGTGTATTAGCAGTGCTGTAGCTGTGTAGTAGGGGTGTATTGGCGGTGTAGTAGTGGTGTACTAGTGGTTTAGTAGCAGTGTAGTAGGGGGTGTAGTAGCGGTGTAGTAGTGGTGTAATAGTGGGTGTAGTAGGGGTGTAGTAGCGGTGTAGTAGCAGTTTGGTAGAGGTGTCGTAGTGGTGTAGTAGCAGTGTAGTAGCGGTGTAGTAGTGGTGTAGTAGTGGTGTTGTGACGGTGTAGTAGCAGTGTAGTAGAGGTGTAGTAGCGGTGTAGTAGCAATGTAGTAGTGGTGTAGTAGCATTTTAGTAGTTGTGTAGTAGCGGTGTAGCAGTAGAGGTGTAGTAGGGGTGTAGTCGGCGTGTAGTAGGGGTGTAGTCGCAGTTTAGTAGCGGTGTAATAGGGGTGTAGTAGCAGTGTAGTGGCGGTATAATAGTAGTGTAGTAGGGGTGTAGTAGCGGTGTAGTAGGGGTGCAGTAGCAGTGTTGTAGCAGTATAATAGTGGTGTAGTAGGGGTGTAGTAACAATGTCAATGTGTAGTTGTAGTGTAAGCCCTGACTAAGCGCTGAACTAGGGAGAAATGTGTCGGCTGCTCTTTTTCCCACTACTACAGTAGGAATGTAGTAGTGGTGTAGTAGCAGTACAGTAATGGTGTAGTGGTGTAGTAGGGGTGTAGTAGTGGTGTAGTAGCGGTGTAGTCGCAGTGTAGTAGCGGTGTAGTAGTGGTGTAGTAGGGGGTGTATTAGCTGTGTAGTAGTGGTGTAGTAGTGGTGTAGTAGGGGGTGTAGTAGCAGTGTACTAGTGGTGTAGTAGGGGGGTGTAGTAGTGGGTGTAGTAAAGGTGTAGTAACAGTTTGGTAGAGGTGTAGTAGTGGTGTAGTAGCGGTGTTGTGACGGTGTAGTATTGGTGTAGTAGCGGGGTAGTAGAGGTGTAGTAGTGGTGTAGTAGGGGTGTAGTAGCAGTTTAGTAGCGGTGTAATAGGGGTGTAGTAGCAGTGTAGTGGCGGTATAATAGCGGTGTAGTAGGGGTGTAGTAGGGGTGAAGTAGTGGTGTAGTAGTGGTGTAGTAGGGGTGAAGTAGTGGTGTAGTAGCAGTGTAGTAGAGGTGTAGTAACGGTGTAGTAGCAATGTAGTAGATGTGTTGTAGCGGTGCAGTAGCGGTGTAGTAGTGTTGTAGTAGTGGTGTAGTAGCATTTTAGTAGTTGTGTAGTAGTGGTGTAGTAGTAGAGGTGTAGTAGTGGTGTAGTAGGCGTGTAGTAGGGGTGTAGTAGCAGTTTAGTAGCGGTGTAATAGGGGTGTAGTAGCAGTGTAGTGGCGGTATAATAGCAGTGTAGTAGGGGTGTAGTAGCGGTGTAGTAGGGGTGCAGTAGCAGTGTTGTAGCGGTATAATAGTGGTGTAGTAACAATGTCGTAGCGGTATAATAGCGTTGTAGTAGGGGTGTAGTTGTAGTGTAAGCCCTGACTAAGTGCTGAACTAGGGAGAAATGTGTTGGCTGCTCTTTTTCCCAATTTTTTGGCTGCATCCTGTGATGCATGTCTATTGATTTCATCAATAAAGACAACTTAACCACTTGCCTACTGTGAACCTACACCCCCTTCCTGCCCAGACAAAATATAAGCTTCCGGCACTGCGTCGCTTTAACTGACAATTGCGCGGTCGTGCGACGTGGCTCCCAAACAAAATTGGCGTCCTTTTTTTCCCACAAATAGAGCTTTCTTTTGGTGGTATTTGATCACCTCTGCGGTTTTTATTTTTTGCGCTATAAACAAAAATACAGCGTCAATTTTTAAAAAAATGCAATATTTTTTCCTTTTTGCTATAATAAATAACCCCAAAAAATATATAAAAAAAATATTTTTTCCCTCAGTTTAGGCCGATACGTATTCTTCTACATATTTTTGGTAAAAAAAAATGCAATAAGCGTTTATCGATTGGTTTGCGCAAAATTTATAGCGTTTACAAAATAGGGGATAGTTTATGGCATTTTTTTTGTGTGTCCTATGAGTGTTCTAACTGTGGGGGGAGGGGGCGGTGACTGGGGGAGGTGACCGATTGTGTCCCTATGTACAAGAGACACAACCGCTCTCCTCTCTCCCTGACAGGGACGTGCAGCTTTGTGTTTACACACAGAGCTGCACGTCCCAGCTCAGTTACTGAACAATCGCGTGTGCCCGGCGGCGATCGTTGCCGCCGGGCACTCGCACGGGATCCCCGCAGAGCGGCTTTAAAGGGACATCACGTCATGACGTGATGTCAGAACAATGGAGTCGTCTGCCCGCCGTCATTTGACGGTGGGCAGATGACAAGTGTTTAAGAAGTTTTTTGGAGTGCGGCTGTCCACCCCTTTTGACCGCCCTCGGTTTCCTGAGAAGTTCGTAATTGCTCATCAGACCCATCTGAAGCAGTGACTCCCTTCCCTCGTGGTGTAGTAGCGGTTTAGTAGGGTTTTAGTAGCGGTGTAGTAGTGGTGTAGTAGCTGTGTAGTAGGGGTGGTGTAGTAGCTGTGTAGTAGGGGTGGTGTAGTAGCTGTGTAGTAGGGGTGTAGTAGGGGTGTAGTAGCGGTGGTATTAGTGGTGGTATTAGCGGTGGTATTAGCGGTGGTATTAGCGGTGTAGTATGGGTGTAGCAGTGTAGTAGCAGTGTAGTAGGAATGTAGTAGGGGTGCAGTAGGGGTGTAGTAGGGGTGTAGTAGGGGTGTAGTAGGGGTGTAGTAGGGGTGTAGTAGCAGTGTTGTGACGGTGTAGTAGCGGTGTAGTATTGGTGTAGTAGGAATGTAGTAGCAGTGCAGTAATGGTGTAGTAGTGGTGTAGTAGCGTGGTAGTCGCAGTGTAGTCGCGGTGTAGTCGTGGTGTAGTAGCAAAGTAGTAGCAAAGTAGTAGCGGTATAATAGCGGTGTAGTAGGGGTGTAGTAGGGGTGTAGTAGTGGTGTAGTAGGGGTCTAGTAGGGGGTGTATTAGCAGTGTAGTAGCTGTGTAGTAGGGGTGTATTAGTGGTGTACTAGCAGTGTAAAAGTGGTGTAGTAGGGGGTGTAGTAGTGGGTGTAGTAGTGGTGTAGCAGTGGTGTAGTAAGGGGTGTAGTTGAGGTGTAGTAGTGGTGTAGTAACAGTTTGGTAGAGGTGTAGTAGCAGTGTAGTATTGGTGTAGTAGTAGTGTTGTGACCGTGTAGTATTGGTGTAGTAGTGGTGTAGTAGTGGGGTAGTAGTGGTGTAGTAGGCATGTAGTAGTGATGTAGTAGTGGTGTAGTAGGGGTGTAGTAGCAGTGTAGTGGCGGTATAATAGCGGTGTAGTGGGGGTGTAGTAGGGGTGTAGTAGCGGTGTAGTACCAGTGCAGTAGTGGTGTAGTAGCAGTGTTGTGACGGTGTAGTAGGGGTGTAGTAGTGGTGTAGTATGGGTGTAGTATGGGTGTAGTAGTGGATGTATTAGCAGTGTAGTAGTGGATGTATTAGCAGTGTAGTAGGGGTGTAGTAGCAGTTTAGTAGTGGTGTTGTAGCAGTGTTGTAGCGGTGTAGTAGCGGTGTAGTAGCATTGTAGTAGTGGTGTATTAGCGGTGTAGTAGGGGTGTGGTAGGGGTGTAGTAGTGGTGTAGTAGCGGTGTAGTAGGGGTGTAGTAGCAGTTTAGTAGCGGTGTAATAGAGGTGTAGTAGCAGTGTAGTGGTGGTATAATAGCGGTGTAGTAGGGGTGTAGTAGTGGTGTAGTAGGGGTGCAGTAGCAGTGTTGTAGCGGTATAATAGTGGTGTAGTAGGGGTGTAGTAGCGATGTCGTAGCGGTATAATAGCGGTGTAGTAGGGGTGTAGTTGTAGTGTAAGCCCTGACTAAGCGCTGAACTAGTGAGAAATGTGTCAGCTTCTCTTTTTCACGATTTTTTGGCTGCATCCTGTGATGCATTTCTATTGATTTTACCAATAAAGACAACTTAAGACGCTTTTTGGAGTGCGGCTGTCCACCCCTTTTGATTTTTCCGCATTTGCCTAGCGCCCTTGGTTTCCTGAGAAGTTCCTAATTGCTCATCAAACCCACCTGAAGCAGTTACTCCCTTCCCTTGTGGTGTAGTAGCAGTTTAGTAGGGTTTTAGTAGCGGTGTAGTAGTGGTGTAGTAGCAGTGTAGTAGCGGGGTAGTAGGGGTGTAGTAGGGGTGTAGTAGTAGTGTAGTAGTAGTGTCATAGCGACGTAGTAGTGGCGTAGTAGCGGTGTAGTAGCGGCGTAGTATCGGGGTAGTAGCGGTGTAGTAGCGGCGTAGTATCGGCGTAGTAGCGGTGTAGTAGTGGCGTAGTAGTAGTGGCGTAGTAGTGGTGTAGTAGTGGCGTAGTAGGGGCGTAGTAGGGGCGTAGTAGGGGTGTAGTAGGGGTGTAGTAGGGGTGTAGTAGGGGTGTAGTAGGAATGTAGTAGCGGTGTAGTAAGTGTGTAGTAGCAGTGCAGTAGGGCTGTAGTATTGGTATAGTAGCAGTGTAGAAGCGGAGTAGTAGGGGTATAGTAGCGGTGTAGTAGGGGTGTAGTAGCAGTGTAGTAGCGGTATAATTGCAGTGTAGTAGGGGTGTAGTAGTGGTGTAGCAGGGGTGTAGTAGGGGGTTAATAGTGGTGTAGTAGGGGTGTAGTAGGGGTTTAATAGTGTTGTAGTAGGGGTGTAGTAGTGTTGTAGTAGGGGTGTAGTAGTGGTATAATAGCAGTGTAGTAGCAGTGTAGTAGTGGTGTAGTAGGGGTGTATTAGCAGTGTAGTAGTGGTGTAGTAGCTGTGTAATAGGGGGGTGTATTAGCGGTGTAGTAGGGGGTGTAGTAGTGGTGTAGTAGGGGGTGTAGTAGCGGTGCAGTAGTGGTGTAGTAGGGGGTGTAGTGGTGTAGTAGAGGTGTAGTAGCAGTTTAGTAGTGGGGTAGTAGTGGTGTAGTAGCATTGTAGTAGTGGTGTAGTAGGGGTGTAGTAGGGGTGTAGTAGGGGTGTAGTAGGGGTTGTAATGGTCACCACCGTTTACAACCTTCCAACCACGACAAGCTTATCCGACACACTCCGACAGTACTGCATACACGATCCATATCAATTCCCATAATCAAGACGAGACTCAGCTCTGCACTTGCTTCCAAAGATATCAACTTTAATGGTTTCTTTCCAGCTCTTTTATACAGTACAAGATGTTACAGCCAATCACAGGACAATGCCATCTCCACCCCCCTATTCACACTGGGGATAATTATCTAGCAGACATGTCAAAATACAATTAAACAATGCCTTGCCCTCAATCCACATAACTTTGGCCAGTTACAAGGCAGACATGTCGGCACCGCTACTGACAAGATACATTCCTTGAGATAATGACATCAAAACAAATACTATCACACAATGATTTTGCCTTTTGAATAATACACAATGAAAAGAGTCCTCCAGGAGTGGGTGCAATCAATACCTTTTCAACAGAATGGGCCAGATACTCAGAGGCGCTACGACGGGGTATCTTTTTTTCCCCGGGTATCTATGCTAGTGATTCTCAGAATTACTTTGGCATAGATACGGGTGAAGATCCGACAAGTGTAATTGTATTACACTTGCTGTAACGGTCACTACCGTTTACGACCTTCCATCCACCCACGACAAGCTTATCTGACACACTCCGACAATCCTACATACACGATCCATATCAATTCCCATAATCAAGACGAGACTCAGCTCTGCACTTGGTTTCAAAGATATGAACTCTTTATTGGTTTCTTTCCAGCTTATTTATACAGTACAAGATGTTACAGGTAATCACAGGACAATGCCATCTCCACCCCCCTATTCACACACTGAGGCTAATTATCTAGCAGACATTTCGGCACCGATACTGACAGATCTGTCACATTCCAAACTACAATTACACAATGCCTTGACCTCAATCCACATTATCTAGACAGACGTGTACTGTCTCTGACACCTGGGCATCAACACATTCCTAAACACAACTGACATGCTAATTCAGTACATCTGAATGGAGAATTTAACACATTGTTTTAGACACAATGAATCACACAATCAAAAGGTCTTTCAGGCCCTGATGCAATTAACACCTTTCCACAGAATGTGTCCACACATTGAAGAGCCAACCTCACTTAACATTTCAAAAGCCTATTATACAGAGGGATGTGTCACTGTCTTGGTAACCTGGTCTCAAGTCCACATGAACCACTTTTGTAATATTCCAGTCCTGCAATATGAATTATTATTAATGTCCCATCTCATGTAATATATGAATTATGATTCTTTGTCACCCTATGGCCCTAGTGGACATAAGGTGACCCTAGACATAGGATCAATGTAAAAAAGAAAGTGATGAGGGAAGGGAAGGGATGGGCTGGGAAAATAGGAAAGGATAAGAAAAAACAGAGGGATTGCACTCACATGGGCCACATCCGTATATAGGATAAAAAAAAATGAAAACAATAACTGTGGAGAGGTATTGGTGGTCGGACTTTCAAGGCCAAGGAAGTAGTTTAAGTGTATAATTTTAATATAATCATTTAGATAAAACAAAATAAATGCATGGTAACATAAACATAAAAATAACAATAATACATATACATGGGTGAACCACTGTATACAAAAAATCCCTAAAGTCGCCGACGCACGTTTCGCCGTGGGGCTTCTTCAGGACGGATGTTTAAGGATTTTGTGAGATGTTGTATACTCAGAAAACAAAAATAGTTGTCTGTAATGATACAGGGTTATATGTTATTCACATTGCCACAGTATTATAAAATAGATTTTTAAAAAAAATAAAGAAGGAGAAAGAAAATGCAGCATATAATTACATAGCCGATGACTCTACAGCGAATGCAATCCAGGGCGCACACCGCAATCGGATATTCAATGGTATGATAAGTACTTGATTCAAGAAAATCCTCAGATCTTGTTATAGATCTATATTAATAAAAATATAAATATTATCGCTTAATGTTTTGAAAAGGAAGAGAAAAAAAAAAAAAACACATAAAGTGAGATCTGGAAAAGAGTATATTACTCTAATGTTCATTGATAACCAGAGTGCAGAGAATATTAGAGAAATCACCTTTAGTTGACAACAGAGTCAAGGTAAGGATACTCTTAAAAATTCATAGAAAAAAGTGAGGCTATTGGCAGCCTCCATTCTAAATAAAAATAGAAAGATATCGATGAATATGTACAAAGATGATAATAACACAAAGTGTAACATGTGACTACATGTGTCCAAAATGTGAAGGGGCAAGGATAAAAGGAAATTACCAGTGATGAAAGACCATATAGCCAGCTGGGACACGTCGCCAACCTAGATTGAACTCAAGGTCCTCCAGGTGTGTTGAGCAACCATTCAGCAAGTAGACCTCAGTTTCAAGATTTGAGCCAGGCTATCTGCATAGTAGCAATAGGAAAATCCCATTGAGCAAAGCTGTGTCCCCAATGAAGGACAGCTCTAACAGCATAAATATGAAAAAAGAAAGCAGTAATAAAGTCTGCAGTAAGTGTCTTACCAGATGGTTGATTTAGCAAAGGGTCCGTGTCCCAGGGTGTACATCTAGATGACACACAGCAATATGGTGTGTGTTGGGGCTTTAAATACCCTGCAGATGCTCTCTTCACGAAAACGTGATGCGTCATCACCGTGCGCCGTTCGCGTATGAAGGCGCATAAACATAGGAAGGGATCTTTGGGCGGAAGTAGACAGACGCCCAGCGAGCGCCCGCTCCTTCAGTGTCAGACGCAAAATGCGTCACCGCGCTGAGACGCCCACCGCCCATATTTCCAACGAATGGGAGAGGTGGAAGGGGGAGACAAGGCCCTGCGTGCCAAACATACACGCCCCTCGCCCATAGGAAAACGGATAAGGCATAGACGTAATACCTCCTATTGCGCATGCGCCGTACAAGATCAACGGCGCACAGGTTGCCTATACATCAGAGCAACACAGAATGGGGGGGAGGCCCACCGATAAGACAAAAGAAAGTTGTCAAAACGCAAATATAGCATGAGGGGCCTGACAGCTAAAAGGTGCAAAACTAATGGGTAATAAACAAAAAACAAGATTCGTGTTAGAGCAAGCCCAAAGGATGTGGATATCCTGTGACACCAGTCCACATATCTTGCTCATTAAAGATTTAGCAGGGGGGTATTCCAAATAAATGTGCAGCAGCATAGAAGCAAGAAATGGACGGGAAAAAAAAAAAACCCTGTTTAAAGGGCTCAGATTGCATATTGATATGGCAGTGTGCCAGAACCGCATTGGAGAGAATCATCGGGAATGAAAGACATGCATGCATAAAAAAAATCCCCCTCTCTCAAGCATTGCATACATACAAGGTATTACAAACATTTTAATAAAATTAATTACTTCCTGAATAAATGAATAGTTTTTACCAGAAACACAAACAGCATCTTATAAATATAAACGATAATAAAAATACATACATTTTGATTATTTTTAACATATGTCTATTACGAAAAGAGAAAAACAACAAGAATTCTCTTCCCCTATATTCCATTTTTAATTTGAGATATCCGTGTCATAACAGATCTTAGGTGCAAAGTGCACTTACCATACCCTTGTATTAGAGTTACCTCTACGCTCGTATGGAAGTGATGGATTAGGCCAACCTTGAGACATACTGGTGGGATAGCAAAGCATAAGAAACCAACATGCCAAGACATAAAACCATTTCAAATTGGCAAGGTATCATTAGACATTTAGAAAGGACTTAAAGCTTTAGGACTCATTGAGGCCAGGAGCTTGATTGGCCTGTAAGCGATAAATCCATTGGGTCTCTCGCTGTAGAACCATTTGATCAAAGTTGCCACCTCTCTTATCCTCATGAATGCAGTCAAGGACTGCAAATCTTATAAGGGGGATCTCATATTTATGCATGAAAGCTACATGATGACCCATGGTTTTATTCAGCAGTCCGTTCGTAATGTAGTACATGTGGTCCTTGATACGTTTCCATAGTGGGCGAATGGTTTTGCCCACATAGAAGCTACCACAAGGACAAAAGATAATATAAATCACTCCTTTGGTCTGGCATGTTACATGTGTACGTAGCTTATGTGTCTGACCGTTAGGAAGATGAATATTAGATCCTTCATTGAGTAAGTGACAATAATTGCAGTGGCCACATTTGAATAGACCTGGTGTCTCTCTCGCATCTAGTGTTGGTTTTTGGTAATTGCTTTTAAATAAACGATCCCTGATGGAGGTGGGCCGTCTGAAAGTAATACTTGGGTTTAAACCTACGTATTTAGATAGGGTGGGATCAGCAGTAATTAGGTGCCAATGTTTTTGCATTATGGATCGAACTTCGGCATGCTGGTCTGAATACGTGGTAATGAAGCGCGTAACCTCGTTATCAAGTTGTTTAGTATCCCTTTTGAGTAGGGTAATGGCTCGTTCCTTGCCTGCGACTCTATTGTACACCTTCTTCAAGCAAGACCTGCTATATCCTCGTTTAAATAATCTAGTATATAGCATATCCGATTATAATTAAAATTTTTCATTGTTGGAACAATTTCGGCGTAGCCGAAGATATTGGCTATAAGGTATGCTTCGAATCAGTGGGGCCGGGTGGGCACTGGCTGCATGTAGAAGAGTATTTCCAGCCGTTGGCTTCCGATACAGTGATGTTTGAATGTTATTGGCCTCGTCGACATAAATCAAGATGTCGAGGAAGGCAATAGCAGACTCGTTAAAGTTCATGGTGAACTTAAAGAGGGGGTTCACCCTAAAAAAATAAAAAATCTTTGTCTCCACTGACATTCAGCATACTAGCGTGAGCTACAGTATGCCTTTATTTTTTTTTCTGTGCTGTACTTACAGTTTAATCTGTTTTTTTCGTTTCAGACTCCGGGCAGGAAATAGGCGTTCCTATCAAGAGGGGAACATGATTGACGGCCGGCTATGGCGCGTCACGTGTTCCGAAAATAGCCGGAGTAGGACTCGGCTCTTCATGGCGCCTGCGCACAGACTAGGAGCTGACTGCGCAGGCGCCGTGAAGAGCCGAGTCCTACACGGGCACCTGCGCAGTCAGCTCCTAGTCTGTGCGCAGGCGCCGTGAAGAGCCGAGTCTACTCCGGCTATTTTCGGAATGCGTGACGCGCCATAGCCGGCCGTCAATCATGTTCCCCTCTTGATAGGAACGCCTATTACCCCGCGGTAGCCTGAAACAAACGAATAGATTAATCTGTAAGTACAGCGCAAAAAAATAAAATATAGGCATACTGTAGCTGACGCTAATATGCAGGATGGCATGGTACATAGTTGTTTTTTAGGGTGAACCTCCGCTTTAAGGTTGTAGCTATTTGTATCCAAGAGTTGCATGAAACTATTAAGGTCCTCTCTTGTTCCTGCCCATAACATGAACACATCATCTATATAGCGGAACCAACCCAATATTGAGGAAAGCAAATGGTGTCCCAAAGAAAAAAGTTCCCGTTCCCACCCCCCCAGGTACAGGTTCGCGTAAGATGGTGCACAAGAAGTGCCCATAGCGACACCCTGTACCTGGAGGAGGTGGGACCCGTCAAAAGAAAAAACATTTTTGGTAAGGATATGGCCCAATGTTTTTAACACAAACCCGTTAAGTTTGTCAATTTGGGACCCTTTTCTGTCAGGAAGGTGGAAACTACCTGGAGTCCTTTAATATGAGCAATCGATGAATACAGAGCCTCCACGTCTATAGAGACTAGGAGGCAGCTGGGTGGTACGGTAAGGCCATCCAGGGTCCTTAGTAAATCGGGTGTATCTTGTATATAAGAGGGCAGTGAGGTAACATGGGGTCTCAAATACTGATCGATGAATTTACTAGCGCGTTCAGTCTTTGAGTCCATGCCGGACACTATTGGGCGTCCCGGAGGGTGTGTTAAGTTTTTATGTGTCAGATGGATTTGGTAATGGAGCCTTCAATTAGAGCTGCTTGTAATATATCGTTGAACTGTTGGTTAAATCTGTCGATTACGTCTTCATTGATTGGTCTATACCAGGTTCGGTTTTTTAATATGTCCCAACACATGTTTCTATATTTTAGATCATCCATGATAACCACGTTCCCCCCTTTGTCTGATGGTTTTATAATGATTTCTGCCTTTTTGCTTAATATATTTAGGGCCCTGTAGTGTATGGAACTAAATTTATGGTTTTCAAGTCTGACAAGGGGGATAGTTTCCACTTCCTTTATAGTCTGAACCAGGAATGCCCATACATTGGAGTTAGTATGTAGTGAGGGAAAATTAAGTGACTTATTTTTTACGGCTTTTTCTAGTATTTCAATATCTCTTCTGTATATAGATAGTTGTACCCTTTCCCCCTTTGATTCGGGGGTCTCAGGTGTTACTTCCTGAGAGGGGGATCCCTCATTTTCATCTAATAGCGAGATGAGGGTTTTTAAAGCCCTGAAATCTGCTACTGTGAAGTCTTTCCAGATTTCCTGGTTAACGATTTCGTCCTGTTTCTCCCTCCTTTCCTTGTCGTACATGAACTTTAGGGTCAATTTTCTAGCAAAGAGGTATAAATCCTTGATAAGATTGAATTTATTCGTAACTTGGTTAGGGCAGAAGTTTAAGCCTAAACTGAGGAGTTCTTCCTCAGATTGGCTCAAAGCATAGGAAGACAGATTAATGATTTCCAGTTTGAGGTTGTCGTTTGTCACTACTGGGGGTCTTGATAGAGTCAGATGAGGTGTTGTCAGTCTATTGCAAATATCGGTTTCTTCTTTATCACTAGAAACATCTTTCACTATAGGTCCAAAGAAGTGATCGATTTGTCATTTTCTACTGTCTTTGGGGATAGCACCAGACTGATTGCCACTGTGTGTTCTGGCTAGTGCCTGGGCTGATTCCAATATGTTTTGTCGCATGTTGGAATCTGTCTTTAGAGGGATAGAGGAGGAGTTAGTAGAGAGCTCAGCTGAGGCACCCAGTGAGTGAATAGGAAACATAGAGGTCGGTCTGGGTGTGGGAGGTGCTTGGTCGGAAATGTCCTCTTCTAGTGGGGTATTAGCATTATGTAATTCATTATTTTCTGTCATGCGTTTCTTATTTTGTGTGCCATTTAAGTACCCACCACCTTGTTGAGGTCTTTTCCTGCTATTCCTTCCTTTTCGTTGTCCTCTGTCGCCAGTCCTGGAGTGCTGTGAGGTATAAGAATTGGTAGATGAGTCAGAGTCATTATTTTTATCTCTATTATTACTTTCCCTCTTATTGTTGGCCCTCAATTGGCTGGGATTTATGCGTCCCATTCTTGGGCCATTGGTTAGTGGCCAGTTAAACGCGTATTGTCCTAGACATAGGAGAATCTCAGTCTGTCACGGTTCATTCCGTTACACTTGCGGATCGTAGATGTAATGACAACTCCGGCCACTAGGTGGCCTTTACGTTTTCTCATTTGCCTATGCAAATGAGGCTAATACACCGATTCCCGAACGATTTTACGGCGCCCCGTCGTCGCTTACGTCGTTTTCCGTCCGCGTAAGGTTACCCCTGCAAAGATGTGGAGTAACCTTACGCAGTACCGTTGGATGCCGTGTTAAGTATGGCGTCAGGTCAGCGTCGGCTTTTTCCGTCGGTTACGTCGTTTTACTAAGTCGTTCGCGAATAGGGCATTGCGTAAGTGACGATCACGTCGTTTTGACGTCGGCTTCACCGACGTTTTCCGACGTGAGCTGGAGCATGCGCACTGGGCCTTTTGCCCGGCCGGCGCATGCGCAGTTCGATCGACGCGGGGGCGCGCTTATATTAAATACAAGCCGCCCCCTTTGACCACCTGGACTTCCTAAATTAATTTTGTCTTTCCTGGACTATACTTTGCCGTTTATGTGTTACCATCAGTTTACCAATTGGAGATGTTTATTGCTGTCTAGGTGTATCATTGTTATTTAGCTAACACTTTTTCACCTACCGTGCCCCTTTCCCACACCCATTTCCTAGCCTTGTGCCCTTTTTCAATCTATTTTCACAGCGCAGACTCCTTTCACTTGCACATATATTTCCTTGTGTCTATTGAGGTAGACTCTTCTAGTGTTTGCAGTAGTGCTCCCAACCCTTTCCCTTTCCCCCTCATCCACTATTTCACAGACAGCGCGGGAGTATCACTTTATTCACTTGCTCTGTTAAGTTGCGGCGGTGTAGTGTAAATGGCTTACGCTACGCCAGCGCGATTCTATGAGAATCTGGCCCAATGTGTCTTTCACAGGGAATAGCCAACACCTCAAGACATGTCTCAAGGCATTTCAATAGCCTATTTGTAACATCCCTGCTATGTAATTACAGTAGTGCAATTGGATTTAAGCTACAGAGGCCCCTCAGGTACAACCACCAGTTCTCTCTCAGAATAAACAGAAAGTTCGGGGTTAATTCATCACAACCTCTAATGGACAACCAATTGAAAGACTGTAGATACTTATTCCTTCATAAGCAACTAATTGAGGGGGAACAGGTAAGTCTCTCTGATATAGACAAGATTGGATGGATGTAACTGTTTAGCTTAAACATGCAAGGTATTACTGCCAATGTACATAACACATACTAAAGGTATAGCAACTAGTGTTTGATACTTGCGGTTCTGCAGAGTGTAGTAGTACCAAAGTGATGTAGGAGATGTCTGGAAGTCGCAAGGTGATGCAAGCTATTCCTGTATAGAAAGGATCAGCAGCTATCAAGGTAACGGCAGGTGTT
Source organism: Rana kukunoris (assembly GCA_029574335.1). Classification (NCBI taxonomy): domain Eukaryota; kingdom Metazoa; phylum Chordata; class Amphibia; order Anura; family Ranidae; genus Rana; species Rana kukunoris. The sequence goes on along the minus strand of CM056059.1, from coordinate 144,790,309 downwards.
CGACAAACAGGAACCAAAGACAAGTCCGGGGCACAAGCCGTGGGTCAAGGGCTGGAGACGGTAGAGGAAGTCCGAAGGTACAGGCCGGGGTCAAAGGACAGGAGACAGCAGCAATCTGAGGTACAAAGCAAAAGGTCGGAAGCCGGGGTCAGTCTTGGAGCTGAAGATCAAATCAGGAACCGTTGGCTCAGACAGGGAGATCGGATAACAATGAACTGACCAGGCTGTCAGAGTGAGGCAGGGCTTTATACCCTGGATAATTGGGTAAGCTGCCTCAGCTGGACCAGGATAGTCAGGTGCAGATTGCAATGAGATCCAACTAAGGTGATCAGCACATTCAGCACCACCTTAGCTGGAAAGCAAGCAGAAATCCCAAACTGAGAAGTGGCTCAGAGGCAAGGTATTGAAAAAGCAAGGGTGAGGCCCTGGGTTCAAGCCTACCCAGAGCCACTTGGAGCACGCCCACGCCTCGCGGTCTGCTTGGCACGATAGGGATCGTGACACTATTATATAGAGGGATGAGTCACTTGTCTTGTAGACCTGAATTAACACCTATAAAAAGCATGTGTGCCCAGATTGAATAGCCAACAGCTTTTGATATCTCAAGACATCCTGCAAACATGAATTATTATTAATGTCCCATCTTCTGTAATACATGAATTATGATTCTTTGTCACCCTATGGCCCTAGTGGACATAAGGTGACCCTAGACATAGGAGAATCTCAGTCTGTCACGGGTCATTCCGTTACATCTCTCCCCTTTCGGTGGGAGACTGACACAGGTGGGAACCCCAAACTGGTTGACTCCGAAGTCAGTCAGTAGTTCCAGTCCTCCGATGCTGGTATCCATACTGTACCCCAAATAAATTGCTCCAAACTGAGCATTACTCACCCCGCTAACCTCTGCATCTCTCAGATGACATGTCTGCCGCTGGGGAGAGGCCTGGACTCGCCCTTATCCCTGGAGTTCTTTCAGCCACTGGAGAGAAGGCAGGGTGGCTGGGCTCAGTCCATCATGCTGTTGGGGGTCTGGGCCAACTGCCCCCCTTCCTGGGGTATACCAGTGGAGACTGAAATCCCATCCACTGGTGCTAGGTGAAAACCCCCCGGTGCTTGCAAAGCAAAGCCGACATCCTCCTGTCCCAGTCCTGTACCATTTTCTGGGGTTGTGCCAGTGGGGACTGAAGTCCCATCCACTACCCCAGGAACCCCCTCTTCTGTTAGTGAGGAGCAGAGGCCTGGGGCACTCTTCTCTGTTGCCAGCTCTTCCGCTGGGTTGCTGTGAGTGGAGACCACAGTCCTATCCACTACCACAGGGTCCCCTTCTTCCATTAGTGGAGAGCAGAGGTCCGTGACCCTCTGTTCTGTTGCCAGCTCTTACGCTGGGTTGCTGTAAGTGGAGACCACAGTCCCATCCACTACCACAGGGACCCCCTCTTCTTTTAGTGAGGAGCAGAGGCCTGGGGCACTCTGCTCTGTTGCCAGCTCTTCCGCTGGGTTGCTGTGAGTGGAGACCACAGTCCTATCCACTACCACAGGGTCCCCCTCTTCCGTTAGTGGAGAGCAGAGGTCCGTGACCCTCTGTTCTGTTGCCAGCTCTTCCGCTGGGTTGCTGTGAGTGGAGTCCACAGTCCCGTCCACTACCACAGGGTCCCCCTCTTCCGTTAGTAGAGAGCAGAGGTCCGTGACCTTCTGTTCTGTTGCCAGCTCTTCCGCTGGGTTGCTGTGAGTGGAGACCACAGTCCCATCCACTACCACAGGGTCCCCCTCTTCCGTTAGTGGAGAGCAGAGGTCCATGACCCTCTGTTCTGTTGCCAGCTCTTCCGCTGGGTTGCTGTGAGTGGAGACCACAGTCCCATCCACTACCACAGGGTCCCCCTCTTCCGTTAGTGGAGAGCAGAGGTCTGTGACCCTCTGTTCTGTTGCCAGCTCTTCCGCTGGGTTTCTGTGAGTGGAGACCACAGTCCCCCTCTTCCGTTAGTGGAGAGCAGAGGTCCGTGACCCTCTGTTCTGTGGCCAGTGATTCAGCTGGGGGTAAAAGCTTTACCACCTCAGCTTGTTGCTGGAGAGAGGGGCCAACCGCCCCGGCTCTCTGGAACTTCACACACTCGGCTTCGGGTTTAGGGATGGCCATCTCCAGATTTTACACTGCCGATTCATCAGCCAGGATTTCACAGTTGTCATCTGACCTTTCCTCATAGTCCCAGGCAATGGGAGCCCCACCCTGCTGCTGAGCAGAGTCCAGCAACTGTCTGTAGGCGACCTCCAGTTCCCATTCCCGAATGGCCAGAAATTCCAAATCTTCCTGTAACCAGTGGCCTCCAGAGATATTAAATTTTTCCTCTTTGTGCTCCATTATGTCCTCCAAACGCCACTCCCGATCATCCCCAAAGTCTGGATCACTGGACATCCTCCAATACAACAATCCCAGGCCATCATAGTCATAGCCTTCTGTGGGGCTGTCATCCGCTGACCACGGGCACTCTTGGGCTACATACCACCGAAGGGCTCTGTAGCTCTCGTCTAGCTGCATCTCTGCCCGGATCAGCCTGCTTAACTCAGCTGTTCACTTCTGCTTCGGTTGTTCCCCCAACAACAGCATTCGTACGTCATACTGCGGCCAGTACCTTGCATAGATGGAGGGCAGGACCTTTCCTTGGTGTTGCTGCTCCAGAGCTAGTGCTTCCTTCCAGAGCTGGCACCGAATCACATCCGACCATCCCAACAGACCTCCTCTGATACTGGTCCTCTATGCTGTATCCGCATCTCTTGTAACCTCCTTTGGAATTCCTCTTCCATGGAGACTGGTATCTGCACCTCTCCTCTCTCTTTAGTTGGTGCTGCTGTGACTTCAGCTGTTGCAGCACTTCTTCGCTGTAGCAATGTGGCATTCAGAGCCGCAATAACTCAGTCCCCGATCTCAAGTGGAGGGTTAGGACCATAATGTGCCAGTCTTATGTTAACAGCCCGATCAAAACTTTCTTCCTCGAGTGTCCTGTCTGTTACGGCGGGCCTTTTAGCTCTATCCATTTCGACCAGTTTTGCGATAATGTCCCTTTTTTTACGGTTGCTGGCTGGTCTGCCCCGGCTCTCCAGTAAGTCCTTGAGGGAAGAGAGCTTCATCCGTTCATACAGCGTCTCCATTGTCATGTGCCCTTGTAGCCGTCCTTCTGAAGATGGAATCATCCCACCGCTGCCAACCAAATGTAACGGTCACCACCGTTTACGACCTTCCATCCAACCACGACAAGCTTATCCGACACACTCCGACAATACTGCATACACGATCCATATCATTTTCCATAATCAAGACAAGACTGCTGCTCTGCACTTGCTTCCAAAGATATCAACTTTAATGGTTTCTTTCCAGCTCTTTTATACAGTACAAGATGTTACAGCCAATCACAGGACAATGCCATCTCCACCCCCCTATTCACACTGGGGATAATTATCTAGCAGACAAAATACAATTACACAATGCCTTGACCTCAATCCACATAACTATGGCCAGTTACAAGGCAGACATGTCGGCACCGCTACTGACGAGATACATTCCTTGAGATAATGTCAGACTGTGTACTCACCGAAGCCGAGATGCCGAGGGTGGCCCACCGTTGCGACCCGGCGCCGACCGTCCCCTGGAGTTGGGACAGGGGAGGCGAGCCCCGGGAGGCACCGGTGCCAGTGAGGTCTGGGTTGGGAGCCGGGATTCTGGTGAAGACTGGAACTGAAGCTCCTCCTGGTGGCGGTGAGCAGAGCAGGCAGCCGAGGAGCCTCAAGACAGGTGCAGGGCAGGTAACAGAAGCTGTACTGAGGAACTGTGGAGCAGGTAACTGGAGGGGTACCGGGCAGGTGTAATTTTAGGTTAGTGGCGGAAAGCCAGACTTCCTCCCCGATTTTAAAAGCTGGGCACTCTTTTCTTCCTCTATCGTAAATTTTTTTATAATCCTCTTGGGCCTGTCGCATCATCCCCTGAAGCTTCAGAAAATTTGACTGGATAGCTGTTAGATGTTCCTGAACAGCTGGAACAGGTTTTTGTGGTAGATCATCCGGGAGGAAGGATGGATGAAACCCAAAGTTGGACCAGAAGGGGGTCTGATTGGTGGTGGAATGTACTGAGTTGTTGTAGGAGAACTCCGCGGATGGTAGCAGGGACGACCAATCGTCTTGAGAGGAGGAACAAAAGCATCGCAGGTATTGCTCCAAAGTTTGGTTCGCTCTTTCTGTTTGGCTGTTGCTCTGGGGGTGATAGGCCGAGGAGAGGCAGCTTTTAATTTCCAAGGCCTTACAAAGTTCTTTCCAGAATCGGGATGTAAATTGGCTGCCCCTGTCAGAGACGATACTTCTGGGAACCCCATGGAGCCTAACAACTTCCTTGAAAAAAGTCCTGGCCGTTTCTGCCGCAGAGGGAGTACCTACCATAGGCAGTCAGTCCACCACGACCAGGATTGAAGTAAAGCCTCCAGACGGAGGCAAGTCCACAATAAAGTCCATGGAAATCTCTGCCCATGGACGTTCCGGAATAGGTAGGGGTTTGAGCAATTCCCAGGACTTAGTATTGGGACCCTTGTTTCGTTGGCAACAGGTGCATGAAGCAACATAAATTTTACAGTCCTGTCTCCACCTGGGCCACCAGAATGACCGAGAAATCAGTTCACCAGTTTTCCGTGCCCCAAAATGTCTTGCTAACTTGTGGTCATGGAAGGTACTCAAGATCAATCGTCTGGCTTCCGTTGGTACAAAAATTTTTCCCCTTGACCATAGTAAGTCGTCATGTTTGTCCAGTGCCTCAATTTCCGGATCGGAACACTGTCTGGAAGCCGCTTTGAGAGAATTTAACAAGTCCACTTGGGAAAGTAAAAGAAAATTCCGAGGTGACAGGATGGTACTGGGTTCTGCAGTGCAAGGAGTTTCGAGGAACATCCTGGAAAGGGCATCCGCTTTTCCATTCTTTGAGCCGGGTCGATAAGAAATATGGAAATTGAACCTTGAAAAGAAAAGCGCCCACCGAGCTTGCCTGGGTCTTAAGCGTTTTGCTGAACGTAAGTATTCAAGGTTCTTGTGATCCGTGAAGATCATGATGGGATGAGCCGCCCCCTCCAGTAGGTATCTCCATTCTTCTAGGGCCACCTTAATGGCAAGCAGCTCTCTGTCCCCTAAATCAAAGTTTCTCTCGGGGGCAGTTAGCTTCCGAGAGGCATAGGCCACAGGATGTAGCAGAGCCTTCACCCCTTGTCTCTGTGATAGGATGGCCCCGGTGGCCGTCTCAGAGGCGTCTACTTTCAGGGTAAAGGGTAGAGTTGGATCCGGATGTCGTAGGACCGGAGCAGAGGAAAAGGCGGATTTAAGCTTTTCAAAGGCTTCCTGAGCCTCTGGTGACCAGTGGAAGCGACTGCCTTATCGGGTGAGCTTAGTAATGGGTGCCACAATGGAGGAAAATCCAACGATAAATCGTCTATAGAAGTTGGCAAAACCAACAAACCGATGCACCGCCTTCTTGTCGACCGGAGCTGGCCATGCTTGGATGGCCTCTACTTTTTGCGGGTCCATGGCGACCCCACTGGTGGAGATAATGAATCCTAGAAATTGTACTGAAGCCTTCTCAAATTCACATTTTTCTGCTTTCAGGTAGAGTTTATGCTTTCTTAGTATGGCAAGAACCACTTTGACATGGCATCGGTGTAATTCAAGGGAGGCTGAAAAGATGAGAATATCGTTTTTTTTTAAGATTTTCATCAATGTAGGCCTTGAGGGCCTTTAATTCAGTCTCGGATAATGGGAATATACGTCCGAAAGGGACCTCGGATCCAGGTAATAGGTCAATAGGCCGATGAGGTGGGAGAGAGTCGGCTTGCTGTTTATCAAATACGTCCTTGAATTCAAGATAGACGGAGGGGACTAGCAGAAGGTTTTCTGGTGGGGTTGTTATAGCGGAACAGACGGTGACTGGAGGTGGAAAGCAACTCTGGGTGCAGTATGAAGATGTGAAACTGACATCTTTCTTTAGCCAATCAATGCAGGGTTGATGCGCCTGTAACCAGGGGAGGCCCAGGATGATGGGGAACAGAGGAGACGGAATAAGATCCAGACATAGGAACTCTCGGTGGCCTGAGTCCATGGTGGCACAGATGGGTTGAGTCTCGTGAGTAATAAGTCCGGATCTGGGGCAGCGAGCCGTCGGCCAGGTGGATCTGTAACTGATGATCTTTAATGCGAAGTGGCACATGAAGTTTCTGAGCCAAGGTGGAATCTAGGAAGCAGCTGCATGCCCCTGAATCAACAATGGCTGGGAGCCTGGTTGCCCCTGCTGGTAGCTGTAGAGAAACAAAAAACACAACATGAGTCTGAGGGAAGTTAGCAACATGGAAATTGTAAGCAGGTGGCGGCTTCGACTTACTAGGTCTTATGGGGCAACCGCGGAGGAAGTGGCCAGCCGCTCCGCAGTACAGGCATAGATTGGCTTGGCGCCTACGCTGTCTTTCCTCGGAGGTGAGAGGCGCCCGGACAAGTCCAAGCTGCATCGGCTCAGGGTCAGGAAACGTGGAGAAGCCGCTGGAGGCGGAAGAGCTGGAGAGGGCCATGGGGGTGTCCAGGTGGGACGTGCGTTTTGAAAGCGCTCGGAGCGCAGTTCTCGCAGGCGCCGGTCTAACTGAGTAGCGGCTTGGATCAGATCTTCTAGCGTGGCCGGGGTTTCTGTCCTTGCCAGCTCGTTCTTGAGGCCTTCAGCGAGACCCAGGCGGAACTAGTACTTCAGGGCGGCTTCATTCCAGCCCGTGTCGGCCGACCATTTACGGAACTCAGCCGTGTAGTCCTCCACGGGTCTTCTTCCTTGAGCCAGGTTATGGAGGACGGCTTCAGCCGTGGCTGTGCGCTGTGGATCGTTGTATAATTTAGCCATGTGCTCAAAGAAGGAATCAATTGAGTCCAGGATGGGGCTTCTTTGCTCCATCAAACTGTGCGCCCAGGCTTGCGGCTCTTCGGCCAAAAGGGAGATCACAAACCCCACTTTTACGGGTTCAGAACAAAAAGTCCTAGGTTGGAGAGCCAAATACAAGGAGCAGGCGTTCTTGAAGGCCCGATATTTTCTTTGGTCACCCGCAAATCACTCCGGGATGGGGACCCGGGGTTCGGGTTGAGTCATAACCACAGTCGGAGCGGAAGAAGCTCGGGTTGCCCAGTTGTTGGAGGCGGCCATCAATTTGTACGTATCCTTCCTGAAGCTTTTGAACAGCCTCGGTGAGGGTGGAGACCTGCTGGCACAGGGTCTCGAAGGTAGAGCGCACTCTGTCGGCTTCGGACATCGGACTGGTTTGTACTGTCAGACTGTGTACTCACCGAAGCCGAGATGCCGAGGGTGGCCCACCGTTGCGACCCGGCGCCGACCGTCCCCTGGAGTTGGGACAGGGGAGGCGAGCCCCGGGAGGCACCGGTGCTAGTGAGGTCTGGGTTGGTAGCCAGGATTCTGGTGAAGACTGGAACTGAAGCTCCTCCTGGCGGCGGTGAGCAGAGCAGGCAGCCGAGGAGCCTCAAGACAGGTGCAGGGCAGGTAACAGAAGCTGTACTGAGGAACTGTGGAGCAGGTAACTGGAGGGTTACCGGGCAGGTACAGAGAGCAAGCTTAGGTTCAGGGGTTGGAGAGGTCAACAAGTCCAAGCCAAGCCAGAGGTCAGGGATTATAGAAGACAGCGTATACAGGAACAAGAGCCAAGGTCAACTTCAGGGTGAGAGGAGAGTCGTACGGAAGTCCGGGTCAAAGGTTCAGGTAATCGGCAGAGAGTCCAAGCACAAGCTAAAGACAAACCAGCAACCCGCCATAAGACAGGGGCTGGTTTAAATAGCCTGGTCAGGCCTCTGATTGGTTCCCGCAAGATGCGCGCCCGTGTGCGCGCCCATGTGCGCGTTGCGTCGCCAGACCGCGCATGCGCGTGTGTGCGCGCCTTTCCCGCACGGGTACACGTCGGAGCGCAGCTATATTGCGCATGTGCGGGGATCGGAAGACAGGCCTGGATCCCTGACAGATAATGACATCAAAACAAATACTATCACACAATGATTTTGCCTTTTGAATAATACACAATGAAAAGAGTCCTCCAGGAGTGGGTTCAATCAACACCTTTTCAACAGAATGTGTCTTTCACAGGGAATAGCCAACACCTCAATACATGTCTCAAGGCATTTCAATAGCCTATTATACAGAGGGATGAGTCACTTGTCTTGTAGACCTGAATTAACACCTTTCAAAAGCATGTGTGCCCAGATTGCATAGCTAACCGCTTTTGGTATTTGAAGACATCCTGCAAACATGAATTATTATTAATGTCCCATCTTCTGTAATACATGAATTATGATTATTTGTCACCCTATGGCCCTAGTGGACATAAGGTGAACCTAGACATAGGAGAATCTCAGTCTGTCACAGGTCATTCCGTTACAGTGGTGTAGTAGGGGTGTAGTAGCGGTGTAATAACGGTGTAGTAGGGGTGTAGTAGCAGTGTAGTAGCAGTATAAAAGCGGTGTAGTAGGGGTGTAGTAGTGGTGTAGTAAGGTTGTTTTAGCGGTGTAGTAGGGATGTAGTAGCAGTGTTACAGCGGTATAATAGTGGTGTAGTAGGGATGTAGTAGCAGTGTTATAGCAGTATAATAGTGGTGTAGTAGGGGTGTAGTAGCGGTATAATAACGGTGTAGTAGGGGTGTAGTAGTGTAAGCCCTGACTAAGCGCTGAACTAGTGAGAAATGTGTCGGCTGCTCTTTTTCCCGATTTTTTGGCTGTATCCTGTGATGCATTTCTATTGATTTTTCCAATAAAGACAACTTAAGAAGTTTTTTGGAGTGCAGCTGTCCACCCCTTTTGAATTTTCCGCATGTGCCTAGTGCATTGTCTGCACCCTCGGTTTTCTGAGAAGTTCCTAATTGCTCATCAGACCCACCTGAAGCAGTGACTCCCTTCCCTCGTGGTGCAGTAGCGGTATAGTAGGGTTGTAGTAGTGGTGTAGTAGGGGTGTAGTAGCAGTGTTGTAGTGGTGTAGTAGTGGTGTAGTAGTGGTGTAGTAGAGGTGTAGTAGTGGTGTAATAGGTGTGTAGTAGTGGTGTAGTAGTGGTGTAGTAGCAGTGTAGTAGTCGTGTAGTAGCGGTGTAGTAGGGGTGTAGTAGGAGTGTAGTAGTGGTGTAGCAGCGGTGTAGTAGCGGTGTAGTAGGGGTGTAGTAGCGGTGTAGTAGGGGTGTAGTATCGGTGTAGTAGTGGTGTAGTAGCAGTGTTGTGGCAGTGTAGTAGGGGTGTAGTATTGGTGTAGTAGGAATATAGTAGCGGTGTAGTAGGGGTGTAGTAGCAGTGCAGTAGGGGTGTAGTATTGGTGTAGTAGCAGTGTAGTAGGGGTGTAGTAGGGGTGTAGTAGGGGTGTAGTAGTGGTGTAGTAGGGGTGTAGTAGTGGTGTAGCAGTGGTGTAGTAGTGGTGTAGTAGGGGTTTAGTAGGGGTGTAGTACGGGTGTAGTAGTAGTGTAAGCCCTGACTAAGCGCTGAAATAGTGAGAAATGTGTTGGCTGCTCTTTTTCCCGATTTTTGGCTGTATCCTGTGATGCATTTCTATTGATTTTTCCAATAAAGACAACTTAAGAAGTTTTTTGGAGTGCGGCTGTCCACTCCTTTTGAATTTTCCGCATGTGCCTAGTGCATTGTCTGCAGCCTCGGTTTCCTGAGAAGTGTAGTAGCGGTGTAGTAGGGGTGTAGTAGGGGTGTAGTACCAGTGTAGTAGTGGTGTAGTAGCAGTGTTGTGGCGGTGTAGTAGGGGTGTAGTATTGGTGTAGTAGGAATGTAGTAGCGGTGTAGTAGGGGTGTAGTAGCAGTGCAGTAGGGGTGTAGTATTAGTGTAGTAGCAGTGTAGTAGGGGTGTAGTAGTGGTGTAGTAGGGGTGTAGTAGTGGTGTAGCAGCGGTGTAGTAGGGGTGTAGTACCAGTGTAGTAGTGGTGTAGTAGCAGTGTTGTGATGGTGTAGTAGGGGTGTAGTAGGGGTGTAGTATTGGTGTAGTAGGAATGTAGTAGCGGTATAGTAGGGGTGTAGTAGCAGTGCAGTAGGGGTGTAGTATTGGTGTAGTAGCGGTGTAGTGGTGTAGTAGTGGTGTAGTAGGGGTATAGTAACGGTGTAGTAGGGGTGTAGTAGCGGTATAATAGCAGTGTAGTAGGGGTGTAGTAGCAGTGTAGTAGTAGTGTAGTAGGGGTTTAGTAGTGGTGTAGTAGTGGTGTAGTAGGGGTGTAGTAGTGGTGTAGTAGGGGGGTGTATTAGCAGTGTAGTAGTGGTGTAGTAGCTGTGTAGTAGGGGGTGTATTAGCGGTGTAGTAGTGGGGTAGTAGTGTTATAGTAGCGGTGTAGTAGGGGGTGTAGCAGCAGTGTAGTAGTGGTGTAGTAGGGGGTGTAGTAGTGGGTGTAGTAGTGGTGTAGTAGGGGGTGTAGTAGCGGTGTAGTAGAGGTGTGGTAGTGGTGTAGTAGCGGTGTAGTAGGGGTGTAGTAGCAGTTTGGTAGAGATGTAGTAGCAGTGTAGTAGCAGTGTAGTAGCGGTGTAGTAGTGGTGTAGTAACGGTATAGTAGGGGTGTAGTAGCAGTGTTGTGATGGTGTAGTAGGGGTGTAGTATTGGTGTAGTAGTGGTGTAGTAGCAGTGTAGTAGCGGTGTAGTACCAGTGTGGTAGTGGCGTAGTAGCAGTGTTGTGACAGTGTAGTAGCAGTGCAGTAGGGGTGTAGTATTGATGTAGTAGCAGTGTAGTAAGGGTGTAGTAGTGGTGTAGTAGGGGTGTAGTAGTGGTGTAGCAGTGGTGTAGTAGCGGTGTAGTAGTGGTGTAGTAGCAGTGTTGTGACAGTGTAGTAGGGGTGTAGTATTGGTGTAGTAGGAATGTAGTTGGGGTGTAGAAGCGGTGCAGTAGGGGTGTAGTGGTGTAGTAGGGGTGTAGTAGTGGTGTAGTAGCAGTGTAGTAGGGGTATTGTAGCTGTGTAGTAGGGGTGTAGTAGCAGTGTAGTAGTGGTATAATAGCGGTGTAGTAGGGGTGTAGTAGCAGTGTAGAAGTGGTGTAGTAGGGGTTTAGTAGTGGTGTAGTAGCGGTGTAGTAGGGGGTGTATTAGCAGTGTAGTAGTGGTGTTGTAGCAGTGCAGTAGGGGGTGTAGTAGTGGTGTAGTAGCGGTGTAGTAGAGGTGTAGTAGAGGGTGTAGTAGTGGTGTAGTAAGCGGTGTAGTAGCGGTATAGCAGTGGTGTAGTAGGGGGTGTAGTAGTGGTGTAGTAGTGGTGTAGTAGTGGTGTAGTAGCAGTGTAGTAGGCGTGTAGTAGCAGGTTGGTAGAGGTGTAGTAGTGGTGTAGTAGCAGTGTAGTAGTGGTGTAGTAGTGGTGTAGTAGCGGTGTAGTAGTAGTGTTGTGACAGTGTAGTAGTGGTGTAGTATTGGTGTAGTAGGGGTGTAGTAGCAGTTTGGTAGTGGTGTAGTAGCAGTGTAGAAGCGGTGTAGTAGTGGTGTAGTACCAGTGCAGTAATGGTGTAGTAGGGGTTTAGTAGTGGTGTAGTAGTGGTGTAGTAGGGGTGTAGTAGTTGTGTAGTAGCAGTGTGATAGGGGGTGTATTAGCAGTGTAGTAGTGGTGTAGTAGCTGTGTAGTAGGGGGTGTATTAGCGGTGTAGTAGTGGTGTAGTAGTGATGTAGTAGGGGGTGAAGTAGCAGTGTAGTAGTGGTGTAGTAGTGGTGTAGTAGGGGTTCAGTTTGGATGTAGTAGGGGTATATTAGTGATGTAGTAGGGGTGTAGTAGGGATGTAGTGGTGATGTAGTAGGGTGTAGTAGTGATGTAGTAGGGGTGTAGTAGGGGGTGTAGTAGTGATGTAGTAGGGGTGTAGTTTGGATGTAGTAGGGGTGTAGTACTGGTGTAGTAGCAGTGTAGTAGGGGTGTAGTAGTGGTGTAGTAGGGGTGTAGTTTGGATGCAGTAAGGGTGTAGTATTGATGTAGTAGGGGTGTAGTAGTGATGTAGTAGGGGTGTAGTAGGGGGTGTAGTAGTGATGTAGTAGGGGTGTAGTTTGGATGTAGTAGGGGTGTAGTACTGGTGTAGTAGCAGTGTAGTAGGGGTGTAGTAGTGGTGTAGTAGGGGTGTAGTTTGGATGCAGTAAGGGTGTAGTATTGATGTAGTAGGGGTGTAGTAGTGATGTAGTAGGGGTGCAGTTTGGATGTAATAGGGGTGTAGTAGTGGTGTAGTTTGGATGTAGTAGGGGTGTAGTAGGGGTGTAGTAGTGATGTAGTAGGGGTGCAGTAGTGGTATAGTAGTGGTGTTGTAGGGGAGTAGTAGGGGTGTAGTAGCAGTGTAGTAGGGGTGTAGTAGTGATGTAATAGCAGTGTAGTAGCATTGTAGTAGAGGTGTAGTAGGGATGTAATAGCGGTGTAGTATGGGTGTAGTAGTGGTGTAGTAGGGGTTTTGTAGTGGTGTAATAGGGGTGTAGTAGTGGTGTAGTAGGGATGTAGTAGCGTTGTAGTAGGGGTGTAATAGTGGTGTAATAGTGGTGTAGTAGGGGTAGGGTTGCCACCTCATCCCTTTAAAACAGAACACATATGAATTACACATGTTCTGTGGCTGATTATGGTGGTAATTAAACTCACTTGGTGCCTAATCTGCATTAGCCTGAGCCTCAGAACCTGTGTAATTCATATGTGTTCTGTTTTAAAGGGATGAGGTGGCAACCCTAAGTAGGGGTGTAGTAGCGAGTAGGAGCAGTGTAGTAGTGGTGTTGTAGCGGTGTAATAGTGGTGTAGTAGGGGTGTAGTAGTGGTGTAGTAATGGTGTAGTAGGGGTGTAGTAGTGGTGTTGTAGCGGTATAGTAGTGGTGTAGTATTGGTATAGTAGGAATGTAGTAGCGGTGTAGTAGGGGTGTAGTAGCAGTGTAGTAGGGGTGTAGTATTGGTGTAGTAGCAGTGTAGTTTGGGTGTAGTAGGGGTGTAGTAGTGTTGTAGTAGTGATGTAGTAGGGGTGTAGTATGGGTGCAGTTTGGATGTAGTAGGGGTTCAGTTTGGGTGCAGTAGGGGTATAGTAGTGATGTAGTAGGGGTGTAGTAGGGGTGTAGTGGTGATGTAGTAGGGGTGTAGTAGGGGGTGTAGTAGTAATGTAGTAGGAGTGTAGTTTGGATGTAGTAGGGGTGTAGTAGAGGTGTAGTAGCAGTGTAGTAGGGGTGTAGTAGGGGTGCAGTTTGGATGTAGTAGGGGTGTAGTATTGATGTAGTAGCAGTGTAGTAGGGGTGTAGTAGTGGTGTAGTAGGGGTGCAGTTTGGATGTAGTAGGGGTGTAGTAGTGATGTAGTAGATGTGCAGTTTGGATGTAGTAGGGGTGTAGTAGTGATGTAGTAGGGGTGTAGTAGCAGTGTAGTAGAGGTGTAGTAGTGGTGTAGTAGGTGTGTAGTAGTGGTATAATAGTGGTGTTGTAGGGGTGTTGTAGGGGTGTAGTAGCGGTGTAGTAGTGCTGTAGTAGCGGTGTAGTAGCGTTGTAGTAGAGGTGTAGTAGGGATGTAATAGCAGTGTAGTAAGGGTGTAGTAGGGGTTTTGTAGTGGTGTAGTAGGGATGTAGTAGCGGTGTAGTAGGGGTGTAATAGTGGTGTAATAGTGGTGTAGTAGGGGTGTAGTAGCGAGTAGGAGCAGTGTAGTAGTGGTGTTGTAGCGGTGTAATAGCGGTGTAGTAGGGGTGTAGTAGTGGTGTAGTAGGGGTGTAGTAGGGGTGTAGTAGTGGTGTTGTAACTGTGTAGTAGTGGTGTAGTTGGGGTGTAGTATTGGTGTAGTAGGAATGTAGTAGCAGTGTAGTAGGGGTGTAGTAGCAGTGTAGTAGGGGTGTAGTATTAGTGTAGTAGGGGTGTAGTAGTGGTGTAGTAGTAGTGTAGTAGTGTTGTAGTAGTGATGTAGTAGGGGTGTAGTATGGGTGTAGTTTGGATGTAGTAGGGGTTCAGTTTGGATGTAGTAGGGGTATATTAGTGATGTAGTAGGGGTGTAGTAGGGATGTAGTGGTGATGTAGTAGGGTGTAGTAGTGATTTAGTAGGGGTGTAGTAGGGGGTGTAGTAGTGATGTAGTAGGGGTGTAGTTTGGATGTAGTAGGGGTGTAGTACTGGTGTAGTAGCAGTGTAGTAGGGGTGTAGTAGTGGTGTAGTAGGGGTGTAGTTTGGATGCAGTAAGGGTGTAGTATTGATGTAGTAGGGGTGTAGTAGTGATGTAGTAGGGGTGCAGTTTGGATGTAATAGGGGTGTAGTAGTGGTGTAGTTTGGATGTAGTAGGGGTGTAGTAGTGATGTAGTAGGGGTGTAGTAGTGATGTAGTAGTAGGGGTGCAGTATCGGTGTAGTAGTGATGTAGTAGGGGTGTAGTAGCAGTGTAGTAGAGGTGTAGTAGTGGTGTAGTAGGTGTGTAGTAGTGGTATAATAGTGGTGTTGTAGGGGTGTTGTAGGGGTGTAGTAGCGGTGTAGTAGCACTGTAGTAGAGGTGTAGTAGGGATGTAATAGCGGTGTAGTAAGGGTGTAGTAGTGGTGTAGTAGGGGTTTTGTAATGGTGTAGTAGGGATGTAGTAGCGGTGTAGTAGGGGTGTAATAGTGGTGTAGTAGGGGTGTAGTAGCGAGTAGGAGCAGTGTAGTAGTGGTGTTGTAGCGGTGTATTAGCGGTGTAGTAGTGGTGTAGTAACGGTGTAGTAGGGGTGTAGTAGTGGTGTTGTAGCTGTGTAGTAGGGGTGTAGTAGGGATGTAGTAGTGTTGTAGTAGTGATGTCGTAGGGGTGTAGTATGGGTGCAGTTTGGATGTAGTAGGGGTTCAGTTTGGATGTAGTAGGGGTATAGTAGTGATGTAGTAGGGGTGTAGTAGGGGTGTAGTGGTGATGTTGTAGGGTGTAGTAGTGATGTAGCAGGGGTGTAGTAGGGGGTGTAGTAGTGATGTAGTAGGGGTGTAGTTTGGATGTAGTAGGGGTGTAGTAGCAGTGTAGTAGGGGTGTAGTAGGGGTTTAGTTTGGATGCAGTAGGGGTGTAGTATTGATGTAGTAGGGGTGTAGTAGTGATGTAGTAGGGGTGCAGTTTGGATGTAATAGGGGTGTAGTAGTGGTGTAGTTTGGATGTAGTAGGGGTGTAGTAGGGGTGTAGTAGTGATGTAGTAGGGGAGCAGTAGCGGTGTAGTAGTGATGTAGTAGGGGTGTAGTAGGGGTGCAGTTTGGATGTAGTAGGGGTGTAGTAGTGATGTAGTAGGGGTGTAGTAGTGGTGTAGTAGCAGTGTAGTAGGGGTGCATTTTGGATGTAGTAGGGGTGTAGTAGTGATGTAGTAGGGGTGTAGTAGTGGTGTAGTAGCAGTGTAGTAGGTGTGTGTAACGGGGTAACCCGTGACAAACTGAGATTGTCCTATGTCTAGGGTCACCTTATGTCCACTAGGGCCATAGGGTGACGAAGAATCATAATTCATATATTACATGAGATGGGACATTAATAATAATTCATATTGCAGGACTGGAATATTACAAAAGTGGTTCATGTGGACTTGAGACCAGGTCAACCAGACAGTGAGTCATACCTTTGTATAATATGCTATTGAAATATCTTAAGGTGTTGGCTATTCACTGTAAAGACATTCCGTTGAAGGTGTGGATTGCACCCACTCTCACAAGACTCTGCCATTGTGTGATAAAGCTGTCTAGAGAACTTATTCAACTAGATGTCTGTGTTATTATTCAAGGTTAATGGAACACTATTGAAGATGCGGTGCCGACCGGTCTACATGGTTAGCTTACCTGAATGCCTTTTAGAGTGTGATTGAAGCCCCCCATAGTGTGAAGGGGGGGGGGGGGTGGAGATTGCATTGTCCTGTGATAAACTGCATTATGCTTGAGACTGTATAAGAAGCTGAGAAAATACCAATAAATTGTCATATCTTTGGAAGCAAGTGCAGAGCTTGAGTCTCGTCTTGTTTATGGGAATGGATATGGATCGTGTATGCAAGATTGTCGCAGTGTGTCAGATAAGCTTGTCGTGGATAGATGGAAGGTCGTAAGCGGTGGTGACCGTTACAGGGTGTAGTAGGGGTGCAGTTTGGATGTAGTAGGGGTGTAGTATTGATGTAGTAGGGGTGTAGTAGCGATGTAGTAGTGGTGTAGTAGAGTTGCGTTTGTATCTCCTGGTTGGTGATATTTTCCTCCATCACGGGCGTGTAGTAAGAGACAATCGCACAGTTGGGTCGGCGGGGGGAGAAGGCGGGACTCTGACTCCAGCCAGAGGAAGTTGGAAAACAATGACCTCCATAGAAGAGAGGGGAGAACATTTCCCAGCACTGAGTGTCCCATCCCCCGCCCGTCTCCTGTCCCCTCCGGGGGCCGCATGACAACTCAACTCTAAACTACAAATCCCAGCCTGACCTCCCTGTGACTCTGAACTACAAATCCCAGCCTGACCTCCGCGACACTCCTAAAGGGATTATTTTTTTTTTTTTAAAGAGGAACAAATCCAAGAGAATTAAAATGCAGCTTTAGTGCCCTCTGGAAAATGTACCCCCCTTTTCATGACCAGGATTTTTTTGGTCCAAATAAAATTTATGTCATTCCCTCCCACAGCTTTCCTTTTTCTGATATAAAACAGCCAATAAAAAAAAATATATATATTCATCAATTTTTTATTCTGCTACATATTTTTGGTAAAAAATAAAAAATAAATCCCACAAATAGAGCTTTCTTTTGCACTTCTGCAGTATTTTATTTGTTGTGCTATTAGTAAAAAAAGACCGACAATTAAAAAAAAATATATATATATTATTTTTTTTCTGTTATAAAACTATTTTGAGAAAAAAAACAAAATTCTCTCTCCCCCGCTGGCCAAGGCCCCGTACAGGAGGACTGGTGTTACCCTCCCTCCCCCTTATCAGCAGCCCTGCCTGTACTGATGTAGTAAATGTACCGCCGATCCCTACAATTCATCTTAGCCCCCCCCTGCCAATGTATGAAACACAAAATATGATTTATTGCTATGGGAATGAGAGGAGGTCTCAAATAAATCCTGTATAATAATAATAATAATAGTGAGCGGCATCCCCAATTTTTCTACATAAATCTCCCTGAATTTTGTGTACAATCCTAAACTAGTGCAAGAGCTGATTGCATAGAAAACTGCTGCTCTGCTGCCCCCGAGTGGTCAATGTTCAGTGGTGCCGAAAGACAATGATAAATATTCAACACGTTATTGCAGATGCATTAACCTGACTCCTGTACTGACCCTCTAGCTTTTTCTGATCTCTGACCCCTCTCTCCCCCCTGCCCCCTCTCTCTCCCCCTGCCCCTCTCTCTCTCCCCCTGCCCCCTTTCTCTCCCCTGCCCCCTCTCTCCATGCTCTCCCTTTATCTCTCTCTGCCCTCTGTCCCCCCTGCCCCTCCCTCCCTTTCTCTCTCTTCATGCACTCTCTCTCCTTGCTCCCCCTTTCTGCCCCCTCTCTCTCCCTGCTCCCCCTGTGTCTCTCTCCCTGCTCCCCTGTCTCTCTCTCCCTGCTCCCCCTTTCTCTCTCTCTCTCTCTGCCCCTTCTCTCTCCCCCTGCCACCTCTCTCTCCCTGCTCCCCCTGTCTCTCTCTCTCCCCATGCCCCCTCTCTCATTGCTTCTCCTTTCTCTCTCTCTGTTCCCTCTCTCTCTGCTCCCCCCGTCTCTTTCTTCCCCTGCACCTCTCTCCCTGCTACCCTGTCTCTCTCTTCCCATGCCCCCTCTCTTATTGCTCCTCCTTTCTCTCTCTCTCTCTGCCCCCTCTCTCCGTGCTCCTCCTGTCTCTTT
Source organism: Rana kukunoris (assembly GCA_029574335.1). Taxonomy (NCBI): domain Eukaryota; kingdom Metazoa; phylum Chordata; class Amphibia; order Anura; family Ranidae; genus Rana; species Rana kukunoris. The sequence continues at coordinate 144,772,552 of CM056059.1, read as the reverse complement.
CTCCCCCTTCCCCTTCTCTCCCTGCTCCCCATGTCTCTCTCTTCCCTGCCCCCTCTCTCCCTGCTCTCTCTCCCCCCCCACTGCCCCCCCTCTCTCTCCCCCTCCCCCTCTCTCTCTCTGCTCCCTCTCTCTCCCCTGCCCCCTCTCTCTTCCTGCTGCCCCTTTCTCTCTCTCTCCCCAACTGCCCCTCTCTCTCTTTGCCCCCTCTACCCTTTTCTCTCTCTGCCCCCTCTGCACCAACCATCTGTACCATGTGATTAGCTGTGGCCAATCAGAGGTAACCACAATAGTAAACATCAAATTAATTAGTTTCATTCAGTAAAAATTGTTTGTTTATAGGAGGGAAATATAAATAATCATAATCTGTAAAATAAAAAATAAATCCTTCTCCCTTCCCCAGAGTAGGACGGTATTACTATGACATCACTGCATTGCTCTGGTCACAGTTTGTTTTAAAATAATAATAAAAAAAAACACACATAAAAAAGGAAGATGTAATAAAATGGAAAATATATATATAGTGTCCCTGATCACCGCCACACCCGTTATATGATGACTGCACTGGCCCCTTTCGCCTTTAAAGATGAACCCCCCCCCCCCTTTCTACATGGATGAGCCCGGATAGCCCCGCCCTCCTATAGATATGAGTCACAGTAGCCCCGTCTTTTTCTATGAACAAGCTTCTGTAGCCCTGCCCTCTCCTATGTGTAGCACTACCCCGGGGGAGCCGCTGGTTTGTTTTGCGTGGCACATTTACCTCATGGCTCCTCTGAATCCTAGGGGTGAGTGATGCATATAGTAGAAGTAAAGGAATGTCCAGACAGGTGCTCTTTGCTGTGCTCTTTATTAACCATCCGGGTAAAAACAATAAAACTTGTGGTGAGGAAAGTAAAGTTGAAGTTAGAAGAGAGAACAGCAAATTCAGGGGTAGCAATAGGGAGACAGTCCTGCTCCCAAGCATAACACTTCTCTGCGCCACTCCTGCCTGAGTGGGATTAGTGTACCCAGACAGGCCCCTCCCACTGATCTGGACAGGCCCCTCCCATTGACCCGGACAGGCCTCACTCACTGACCCGGACAGGCCTCACTCACTGTCCCAGACAGGCCTCTCCCACTGACCCGGACAGGCCTCTGTCACTGCCCCCTCTCTCTGTGCTCCTCCTGTCTCTTTCTCCCCCTTCCCCTTCTCTCCCTGCTCCCCATGTCTCCCCAGACAGGCCTCTCCCACTGACCCGGACAGGCCTCTGTCACTGACCCGGACAGGCCTCACTCACTGACCCGGACAGGCCGCAATCACTGACCCAGACAGGCCCCTCCCACTGACCCGAACAGGTCCCTCTCACTGACCCGAACAGGCCCCTCCCACTGACCCGGACAGGCCTCTCTCACTGACCCGGACAGGCCAGTAGACACGATCCATCTCAATTCCCCAGAAAATGAGACTCACAGCTCTATCCTCTGGTTTCAAAATGAATGAACCAACTCTTTAATGGTTAGCTCTCTTATATACAGTACAAGGCATGATTCAGTAATCACAGGAACAATCAAACTCTCCACCCCCAACTTTACACCATGAGGGGCTTCAATCACATTCTTTTAGATAATGACATCCAGTTGAGCTAATCATTAGTCATCCCCCAGACGTCCCGTCTCTGCAATTAGAGGAGGTAATTACTACAGCTTGACAAGTCACATTCCTTTACTAAACATAATTGACATTCTAATTCAATACACCTAAAGAGAGGAGACTGACCTTTAGAGTCACAACACATCTATACACAATGAAAGGTCTTAGGAGCAGACCTGAATTAACACCTCTACAGCCTTACATAATAGACAATGGAATATATTAGGAGTCTATTGACCTGGTGTGGGTCAACATTAAGCAACAACTTGTAATATCTCAAGATATCCTGCAATACATAAATTATTATTTATCAGCCACCCTATGCCCAAAAGGGGCACAGGGTGACCTTAGACCCAAGAGTCCTTAGTGCCGCTGGCACAGGAGTATCCCCCATCCCTCAAAAGTCTCATACCGTTACATGCATAATTACTAAACCACATTTTTTTTTTCGATCCACTGTACCTTAGTAATCCTTTATGTTACTGGCCACTTCCTGTATATGGATTCATCGGGTAGTGTGCGGGATTTAGAAAGCTTAAAGCTTAAAGCTCTTTCTAAATCCCGTGATAACTCGCGGCAGACCTCCGCAATGTCTCCTGGGAACAATGACAAAAGCTCCCAGGAGATATTGCGGCACCGAGGAAGTGATGGAATACCCGCACACTACCCGATGAATCCATATACAGAAAGTGACGGATTACCCGCACACTACTCGATGAATTCATATACAGGAAGTGACGGAATACTCGCACACTCCCCAATGAATCCATATAGAGGAAGTGACGGAATACCCGCACACTACCCGATGAATCCATATACAGGAAGTGACGGAATACCCGCACACTACCCGATGAATCCATATACAGGAAGTGACGGAATACCCGCACACTACCCGATGAATCCGTATACAGGAAGTGACGGAATACCCGCACACTACCCGATGAATCCGTATACAGGAAGTGACGCAATACCCGCACACTACCCGATGAATCCGTATACAGGGAGTGACGCAATACCCGCACACTACCCGATGAATCCGTATACAGGAAGTGACGGAATACCCGCACACTGCCCGATGAATCCATATACAGGAAGTGACACAATACCTGCACACTACACGATGAATCCATATACAGGAAGTGACGGAATACCCACACACTACCCGATGAATCCGTATACAGGAAGTGACGGAATACCCGCACATTACCCGATGAATCCGTATACAGGAAGTGACGGAATACCCGCACACTACCCGATGAATCCATATACAGGAAGTGATGGAATACCCGCACACTACCCGATGAATCCATATACAGGAAGTGACAGAATACCTGCACACTATCCGATGAATTCATATACAGGAAGCGGCCAGTAACAAAGGATTACTAAGGTTCGCCTGCACCTGACAGTGACTCGAGCTGGGCATTGCCACTTAGTGAAGAATCGGCTCGGCTGCTCTAGTCCTGCAAAGGAAACTGCGTTCCTGCTGTGAAAAAAGTGCAGGGACTCCGTTCCCATGCGTTTCCCGCAGGACTTGAGCCCTGGTCCCGGAACCAGGAACACCGCTTGGCACACGTGTCCCAGCCTGGAAGGCCATAACACCGGGGCGCCATGGTGCAGACACCCTAAAGGTGGGTGCCTCACTCGAAGAAGAAGCACCAGAACCAATTGCGTCTGCCCCATAAATACCCTCCCCCCAGCATGCACAGCGAGGCCCAACCCTCTTGATTGGCTGCTGGGGAAAAGCACCCAAATCTTGACTCTACTGCTGCCACCTACTGCACAGGGGTGGGAAGAACACTCCAGTGTAACAGGATGAGCCCACAGCACAGCCAAGCTGAGACAGAGACCTAAATTTGAACACATTTACTGGATCAGAGTTCAATTAACACTCTGATCTCCCTGTAAATTTAAATATCACCAGTACTTTGAAGTAACCAGACGCTACATATGAATGATTCCCCACGTAGCCCCCAAATCTGGGAGGGGGAATGACAGTACTGGGGGGGGATTACATTGGGAGGGGGAATGACAGTACTGGGGGTGAATAACAAATCTGGGAGGGGGAATGACAGTACTGGGGGGGATTACATTGGGAGGGGGAATGATAGTACTGGGGGTGAATAACAAATCTGGGAGGGGGACTGACAGTGCTGGGGGGATTACATTTGGGAGGTCTGGCAGTGCTGGCGGTAAATGACAAATCCGGGAGGGGGACTGACAGTGCTGGGGGGGGATTACGTTTGGGGGGCTGACAGTACTGGGGTAAATGACAAATCTGGGAGAGGGACTGACAGTGCTGGGGGGGGGGGGGGCTAACAGTATTGAGGATGAATGACAAATTTGGGAAGGGGGACTGAGAGTACTGGGGGTAAAGGCCAAACCTGGGAGGGGGACTGACAGTGCTGAGGGGATAACTTTAGGGGGGGGGAATTTACATTTGGGGGGCTAACACTACTGGGGGTAAATGACAAATCTGGGAGGGAGAATGACAGTACTGGGGGGGGGGGGGGGTACATGTTACATTGGGTGGGGGGGCTGATAGTACTAAGGATGAATGAAAAATTTGGGAAGGGAGACTGACAGTGCTGGGGGGGATTACATTGGGGGGGGGGGCTGACAGCACTGTGGGGGATTTACATTTGGGGGGCTGACACTACTGGGGGTAAATGACAAATCAGGGAGGAGGAATGACAGTACTGGGGGGGGGTACATTGGGGGGCTGATAGTACTAAGGATGAATGAAAAATTTGGGAAGAGGGACTGACAGTACTAGAGTACCCGCACACTACACAATGAATCCATATACAGGAAGTGACGGAATACCCGCACACTATCCGATGAATCCATATACAGGAAGCGGCCAGTAACAAAGGATTACTAAGGTTCGCCTGCCCCTGACAGTGACTCGAGCTGGGCATCGCCACTTAGTGAAGAATCGGCTCGGCTGCTCTAGTCCTGCAAAGGAAACTGCATTCCTGCTGTGAAAAAAGTGCAGGGACTCCGTTCCCATGGGTTTCCCGCAGGACTTGAGCTCTGGTCCCGGAACCAGGAACACCGCGTGGCACACGCGCCCCGAGCTGGAAAGCCATAACACCGGGGCGCCATGGTGCAGACACCCTAAAGGTGGGTGCCTCACACGAAGAAGGAGCATCAGAACCAATGGTGTCTGCCCCATAAATACCCTCCCCCCAGCATGCACAGCGAGGCCCAACCCTCCTGATTGGCTTCCGGGGGAAAAGCACCCAAATCTTGACTCTACTGCTGCCACCTACTGCACAGGGGTGGGAAGAACACTCCAGTGTAACAGGATGAGCCCACAGCACAGCCAAGCTGAGACAGAGACCTAAATTTGAACACATTTACTGGATCAGAGTTCAATTAACACTCTGATCTCCCTGTAAATTTAAATATCACCGGTACTTTGAAGTAACCAGACGCTACATATTAATGATTCCCCACTTAGCCCCCAAATCTGGGAGGGGGAATGACAGTACTGGGGGGGATTACATTGGGAGGGGGAATGACAGTACTGGGGGGGATTACATTGGGAGAGGGAATAACAGTACTGGGGGGGATTACATTGGGAGAGGGAATGACAGTACTGGGGGGGATTACAGTGGGAGGGGGAATGATAGTACTGGGGGTGAATAACAAATCTGGGAGGGGGACTGACAGTGCTGGGGGAATAAATTTGGGAGGGCTGGCAGTGCTGGCGGTAAATGACAAATCCGGGAGGGGGACTGACAGTGCTGGGGGGGATTAAGTTTGGGGGGCTGACAGTACTGGGGTAAATGACAAATCTGGGAGAGGGACTGACAGTGCTGGGGGGGGGGGGGGGGCTGACAGTATTGAGGATGAATGAAAAATTTGGGAAGGGGGACTGAGAGTACTGGGGGTAAAGGCCAAACCTGGGAGGGGGACTGACAGTGCTGAGGGGATAACTATAGGGGGGGATTCACATTTGGGGGGCTGACACTACTGGGGGTAAATGACAAATCTGGGAGGGAGAATGACAGTACTGGGGGGGGGGGGTTTACATTGGGGGGGGGCTGATAGTTAAGGATGAATGAAAAATTTGGGAAGGGAGACTGACAGTGCTGGGGGGGATTACATTGGGGGGGCTGACAGCACTGTGGGGGATTTACATTTGGGGGCTGACACTACTGGGGGTAAATGACAAATCTGGGAGGAGGAATGACAGTACTGGGGGGGGGGGTACATTGGGGGGGGGGGCTGATAGTTCTAAGGATGAATGAAAAATTTGGGAAGAGGGACTGACAGTACTGGGGGGTTACATTTGGGGGGACTGACAGTACTGGGGGTGCATAACAAATCTGGGAGACGGACTGACAGTGCTGGGGGGGGGGGGTCTGACAGTACTGAGGATGAATGACAAATTTGGGAAGGGAGACAGAGAGTACTTGGGGTAAATGCCAAACCTGGGAGGGGGACTGACAGTGCTGAGGGGATTACTTTAGGGGGGGCTGACAGTACTGGGGGGGGGGGGGGATTTACATTTGTGGGGCTGACACTACTGGGGGTAAATGACAAATCTGGGAGGAGGGGCTGATAGTACTGAGGATGAATGTCAAATTTGGGAAGGGGGACTGACAATACTGGGGGGTTACATTTGGGGGGGGCTGACAGTACTGGGGGTGAATAACAAATCTGGGAGAGGGACTGACAGTGCTGGGGGGGGGGGATTACATTGGGGGGGGGGGCTTATAGTACTGAGGATGAATGTCAAATTTGGGAAGGGGGACTGACAGTACTGGGGGGGTTACATTTGGGGGGCTGACAGTACTGGGGGTGAATAACAAATCTGGGAGAGGGACTGACAGTGCTGGGGGGGGGGGGGTGACAGTACTGAGGATGAATGATACATTTGGGAAGGGAGACTGAGAGTACCGGGGGTAAATGCCTCTCAGTGCTGGGGGGGGGGGGTCTGACAGTACTGAGGATGAATGACAAATTTGGGAAGGGAGACTGAGAGTACCGGGGTAAATGCCAAACCTGGGGGGGGACTGATAGTGCCGAGGGGATTACTTTAGGGAGGGCTGACAGTACTGGGGGGGGGGGGGATTTTCATTTGTGGGGCTGACACTACTGGGGGTAAATGACAAATTTGGGGGGGGACTGACAGTACTAAGGATGAATGAAAAATTTGGGAAGAGGGACTGACAGTACTGGGGGGTGACATTTGGGGGGGTGACAGTACTGAGGATGAATGACAAATTTGGGAGAGGGGAATGACAGTGCTGGGGGGGGGGGGGATTACGTTTGGGGGGTGACAGTACTGGGGGTGAATAACAAATCTGGGGAGAGGGACTGACAGTGCTGGAGTACACAGTGGACAGTACTGAGGAATGAATGACAAATTTGGGAAGGGGGACTGAAGAGTAATGGGGGGGGGGGATTTACATTTGGGGGGCTTGAGACTACTGGGGGTAAAATACAAATCCGGGAGGTGAATGACAGTGTGTGGGGGGGGGGGGGATTACATTTTGGGGGGCTGACAGTATGGGGGTGAATAACAAATCTGGGAGAGGGACTGACAGTGCTGGGGTGGGGGGGGGGGGGTGACAGTACTGAGGGATGAGTGACAAATCTGGGAGAGGGACTGACAGTGTGGGGGGGGGGGGGGGGGTGACAGTACTGAGGATGAGTGACAAATCTGGGAGAGGGACTGACAGTGCTGGGGTGGGAGGTGGGGGGGGTGACAGTACTGAGGAAGAATGAAAATTTGGGAAGGGGGACTGTCTGTCAGTACTAAGGATGAATTGTCAAATTTGGGAAGGGGAACTGACAGTACTGGGGGGTTACATTTGGGGGGGCTGACAGTACTGGGGTAAATGACAAAATTTGGGAGGGGGACTGACAGTACTAAGGATGAATGTCAAATTTGGGAAGGGGAACTGACAGTACTGGGGGGTTACATTTGGGGGGGCTGACAGTTACTGGGGTAAATGACAAATCTGGGAGAGGACTTGACAGTGCTGGGGGGGGGGGGGTTACGTTTTGGGGGGCTGACAGTACTGGGGGTGAATAACAAATCTGGGAGAGAGACTGACATTGCTGGGGTGACACCGTGACAGTACTGAGGATAAATGACAAATTTGGGAAGGGGGACTGAGAGTACGGGGGGGGGGGGGGATTTACATTTGGGGGGCTGAGACTACTGGGGGGTAAAATACAAATCGGAGGTGAACTGACAGTGCTGGGGGGGGATTAATTTGGGGGGGCTGACAGTACTGGGGGTGAATAACAAATCTTGGGAGAGGGACTGACAGTGCTGGGGGGTGGAGGGTGACAGTACTGAGGATGAATGACAAATTGGGAGAGGGACTGACAGTGCTGGGGTGGGAGGGGGGGGTGACAGTACCGAGGATGAATGACAAATCTGGGAGAGGGACTGACAGTGCTGGGGTGAGAGGGGGGGTGACAGTACTGAGGATGAATGACACATTTGGGAAGGGGGACTGACAGTGCTGGGGGGGGGGGATTTACATTTGGGAGGCTGACAGTACTCGGGGGGATTACTTTAAATTACTTTAAATTGCGGTCCCGCGCTATAACTTTTGCACAGACCAATCTATATTCACTTTTTGGAATTTTTTACGAGAAATATGGATCAGAATAGAAATTTATGAAAATTTGGAAATGAGATTTGTTACATTTTTTATTGGATGTCAGAAAATAAAAAATGTTGTAATTTTGTTTTCCCAATTGTTGCTTTCTTTTTTGTTTATAGCGCAAAAAATACCAAAATAAATCTCTATTCGAATCGCAAACAATGGCCAGGTGATGAAGGGGGGTAAATCTTCCGGAGGTGAAGTGGTTACTATAATGCCCCTCCATCATCTATATACACTCAGGAATAGAAGGAGAATGTAGATCTCTAGAATCCCACCTTTCTCTATGAATGGGCTTCAGGAACCCGCCCTCCTCCATGTCAAGCCCCGCCCTCATCCATAGACAAGTCCGATAGACCGGCCTCCCTGTCACTATGAGCCCCGCCCTCCTCCATAGCGGAGATCGGTTAGACCGCCCCTTC